>VSMD01098891.1:0-58450 GCA_008750895.1 Mirza zaza
CTCTACTATAAATAGAAAGAAATTAATTGGCCGACTAATATATATAGAAAAAAATTAGCCGGGCATGGTGGCACATGCCTGTAGTCCCAGCTACTTGGGAGGCTGAGGCAGCAGGATTGCTTGAGCCCAGGAGTTTGAGGTTGCTGTGAGCTAGGCTGACGCCACGGCACTCACTCTAGCCTGGGCAATAAAATGAGACCCTGTCTCAAAAAAAAAAAAAAAAAACTAACTTTGGGCCAAGCATGGTGGCTCACACCCGTAATCCCAGTGCTCTGGAAAGCCAAGATGGGAGGATTGCTTGAGGACTGGAGTTCAAGACCAGCCTGAGCAAGAGTGAGACCCATGTCTACCAAAAATAGGAAACTTAGCTGGGTGCGGTGGCGTGCATCTGTAGACCTGGCTACACGGGGGGCTGAGCCAGGAGGATCACTTGAGCCCAGAAGTTTGAGATTGCAGTGAGCTGTGATGCTGCCCCTGCATGCTAGCTTGGGCAACAGAGTGTGACTCTGTCTCAAAGAAAAAAAAGAACACAAGCAAACAAACAAAAATTTACTTTGATCTTTTGCCCTCTAGATGGAGTATGCCCATCAGTATCAAATCCTTTAGAAGTTTACCTCATTCCCACACCACCTGAAAATATAACCTTTGAAGACCCGTCTTTAGATGTGATCCTACTTTTAAGAGTTTTACATGCCATCAGTCGATACTGGTATTACTTGTATGATGTGAGTAATGTTACCCACTTATGAAGTTTTCATGATCTGTTGTTTATGACATGTTATAGTGTCTGTTTTATGAATTTCCTGTTGCCCTAGAAACAGAAATGGTGATTCAGTCAATTGCAGGGATCCTAACCTAGTGAAGTACCATGTACTCATCAGTGGAAACTTTTCTCCTACTTTTCACCCCCTGGCCTACATTCTTAGATTAATTCTCTTGGCATATTTATAAAATATTCTGTAGCTATAAATTAAATTAAGCTTACAACATATGAAAACTGAACATGGATTTATTATAGCTAAAATTCTTTAGGTAAATTTAACCAAAAGTTCATTTACCAAAAATTTGTATCAAGTAAAAAGTTGGGTAAAAGTTGCTTACTGCCTTTGGAAAGTAACTGGGTTTACATGAAACATTAGCTCCCACATCAGTGATTGAGCCAGCAACAGCAGCCCATGGGGGAAGTCAGGGTTGGGCTGGGGTTTAGCAATATATAGTGAGTTGAGATACACTAATGAAAAGCTATATACTATATGTTGGAAACCAGCAGGTGAAATCTAGGCACTCCGCAGGTATTTGGGGATAGAGGAAGAGATTATGAATATAATCCTAATGTTTTACTACATGTAGAATTTTTTTTAACATTTTACAGAATGCAATGTGCAAGGAGATTATTCCAACTGGCGAATTTAACAACAGTAAGTTAACAGCAAAAGCAAATAGGCAACTTCAAGATCCTTTAGTAATCATGACAGGAAACATCCCAACATGGCTTACTGAGCTAGGAAAAACATGGTAAGACAGTTACCTCTGTAATGGTGGCCTCGGGAATATTATTGAGTTGGTCTTTATATAATTTTGTAACAGAAACATTATCTTTAAGTGGGCGTAATTAAATGGTGATTAAAACTTGTGTTTGGTCACTAGTTGCTTAATAGTGTAGCTTTAGCATTCAAACAGACTAGATAAGTTAGCTGGTACTAAATCTTCTTGATGGTATATATCTATATATAAAAAATAGGAAGGTATACAAGGATGTTTGAGAAGAGTTTAATCCTTTTTCATCGTAAAATTGGTCTCCTGAGGTGTAATTGCTTTATTCTCTGAGCCTTGTTGGGTCAGAGACTCTAGAACTGCACCAGGAAACACGGTAACCACTGTCCATATCTGGCTTTTTATGCTTGAATTAGTTATATATAATTAAGTAAAATTAGAAATTGATTTTTTCAGTCACATCTTCACGTGACTGCCATATTGGACAGAACAGGTACAGAATGTTCAGGTCACCATAGTAAATGTTCTTGGCAGCTCTCTGTCAAGTATTACCAAAATCATACATCAAGAGGCAGTAGGGCCGGGTGTGGTGGCTCACACCTGTAATCCTAGCACTCTGGGAGGCTGAGGCGGGTGGATCATTTGAGCTCAGGAGTTCGAAACCAGGCTGAGCCAAGAGCGAGACCCCATCTGTACTAGAAATAGAAAGAAATTAATTGGCCAACTAATATATATATAGAAAAAATTAGCCAGGTATGGTGGCGCATGCCTGCATTCCCAGCTAGCTGGGACTTGGGAGGCTAAAGCAGAAGGATCGCATGAGCCCAGGAGTTTGAGATTGCTGTGAGCTAGGCTGATGCCTCAGCACTCTAGCCCCGGCAACAGAGTGAAAGTCTGTCACCAAAAAAAGAGTCAGTAGGGCTTAGGAACCCTCCTACAGGGTTCATTTTTTAAAAATCTATAGCTGCCTTTGGCAATTTTGAGTCACTTAGTAATGCCAAAGCTGGGAGGAAAATCATGAAATAGTAAAGCCATTTCTTATGTATATGTGGCATGGGGGGAGGTCACTAAGTTCACTTAGTATGAAGGAGGTTTGGCAGCCTCATGAAGATGGTGGTCAGAATTTTACATTTAGCTTTTACTAGTCATGTTATAGTTCCTAAAAGACTTCGAGTAGATTAAGGTCATCTTGAATAGACTTAGGTATAGGATTTTAAAAGTTAAATTTTAGGTTTTATATTGAAAGGCTATGTAATGCATTATTACTTGATCACTTAGTAATTTCATGCAAGAATTGTGAAAATTTTGAAAAATTAATTTACCTACATCATGTTTTTGGTTTTATTCATAATTATTCTGTCATATCAAAAGTTATTTCTAATAGAGGTTTTCATATTGGTGGTTGTTTCTGATTCTTATCCGGATAATAAATTTATATTGCATCTTTTTACAGCCCATTTTTCTTTCCTTTTGATACCCGGCAAATGCTTTTTTATGTAACTGCATTTGATCGGGACCGAGCAATGCAAAGATTACTTGACACCAATCCAGAAATCAACCAGTCCGATTCTCAAGATAGCAGAGTTGCACCTAGATTGGATAGAAAAAAAGTAAGTTTCTCCCCCAAATATTTAAATAAACTGAGCTTTTCAAACTAATGGGTAAACTAGAAATGTAGCGTACCTAAGTATTGGTTGGCCTTTTAGTTTTGGAGACCTTAGTCACAGTCATCTCCTTCTTAGCCATATTTCTCTATCAGTCTTTTGAAACTGAGCTATGTGTGATTATTTCTTATCCTCCATTAAGAGTCCTTTCTCCCCAGTTTCTGAAACAATTTTTATGATTCTTTTTTTCCCTTATAGTTGCCATGAGTCTTGTACCAAGAATCTTGTCTTCTCTTACTGAGACCTCCTTTTGTTTCTAAATTAGGAACTCAAACTATAGCCTCTCTTTTAAAATTGATTCCTAACATAATTAGAATTAGACCCGTTTTATTCCCTCAACAAATCACTCCAATAAGCAGAGAAAGAAACAGAATCCTTAATGTATTTTGAATCTCTATACCAGTCATCCTCAGTGTTGCATAAACTAGTTTCCTAAGCCACTTCCCATCTGAGAACCAGTCCTACACTTCTGGCCTACAGTGTCTTACTCAGGAATTTCTGTCATCTGCTCCTTTTATTCTGTGGATTTAAGCCTCTGTTCCAAAAGCCTTTATCTCTTTTTAGTGATAAGAGCCATTTACTAATGATATAGAAAAGGGAGAGAGTTGCATTTATAATGAGAAGCAAAACAAAACATAAAGCAAATATTGTACTTAAAAACCATCCTATTCTAGGCTGGGGGCGGTGGCTCACGCCTGTAATCCTAGCACTCTGGGAGGCCGAGGCGGCAGATTGCTCAAGGTCAGGAGCCTGAGCAAGGAGACCGTGTCTCTACTATAAATAGAAAGAAATTTAAAAAAAAAAACCGTTGAGATTTGATAAACAATGGTGTTGGCATGATTTAAAAATCTAACAGGACATTTATCACCCCCATGTAGCTCACTACTGTGTTGTTAGGTGTGAAATGTCTGATTTCCTTAAGTACTAAGTTTGATAGTTGATAATCTCTAACATTTCACTCTGACACTACTTGTGTTATTTTTATTTTGAAGGTACATCCTAATTCTTTGAAATGCATTCATTTTGCTTTGTGATTATCACATTTTTTAGAGCAATTTTTGTAAAACCATGGATAAGTAAAAATTTGTGTTATTTTCAAATATGAGGTCTGTCATGGAACCAGTGCAGTGTAGACAGCTCGAAATATTAATAGAGTGTTTGGGAAGGATGTGGCTAATGAATGCACAGTACATCAGTGGTTTGAGAAGTTCCATTCTGGTGATTTTAACATTTAGAATGAGCCACATGGGCGACCTTGAGACCAAGGTGGATAATGATGAGCTGAAAGCTATAGTGGAAGCGAATCCATCTCATCCTAACATGAATTAGCAGCAAGGTTTGACATTACTATTCTAACAATATTGGTCCATTTGAAACAAATGGGCAAAGTAAAAAGGCTGGATAGATGGTTCCACACGAATTAAACGAGTGTCAGAAGAGAAATTGTCTCAAAGCTTGCCTTTCTTTGCTGTCACAACATAAAGGGGAACCACTTCTACACCATATTGTTAACATGTGATGAAAAATTTATTCTTCTTGACAATTGCAAGCATTCAGCCCATGGTTGGATAAAGATGAAGTGCCGAAACACAGTCTGAAACCAAATATTCATCAAAAAAAGCTAATGGTGTCTGGTGGCCCAGTGCTGGTATTATTCACTGCAGCTTCATGAAACCTGGTCAGTCAGTTACAGTGGATATCTACTGCAACCAATTGAATGAAGTCATTAGGATGCTTGTGATTAAACAGCTGAGATTGGTCACTAGAGACAGGCCAGTCCTCTTGCAAGACGATGCTCAACCACGTGCCACACCCACAATGCTGCTCAAACTGTAGTGACTAGACTTGGAAACTCTGTCATCCACTGTATTCACTAGCCCTTGTACCCCCTGACTACCCCTTCTAGGTTTGGACCACTTTTTACAAGGAAAAATATTCAATTATCAACAAGCTGTGGAAAACACCTTTTGTGATTTCATTGCCACTTGCTCTTCACACTTTAACGCTGGCATAAACAATCTACCATTAAGATGGCAAAACTGTATTGATAGGTTAGGTGCATACTTTGATTACTTATACTGTTGCTTGTTTGAGATGTAATAAACTACACTGTTGATTCAAAATCAGACACTTCATATTTAATGACCTGATAGGTTCCGTAGTAATGCTTATAAAATGTTGGCAGGTCAGAGCCAATAGGTTTCCAGCTCACCTGTCTCACTCACCATCTCCGTACCTATTCCTCCATCATCTAAGTAGAAATATACCCAGGGTGGTTTCATGAAACTGCAGCCTTGAATTATATTGATGTTTGGCAAAGTTACAGAGGTCTGTCTTCTCCAACTTGACTTTTCTAAACCTCCCATCACCTCAAGATAAATTAATAATTACTCTTGCATCTAGCTTTCCTTCATATAGGTCAGGTTGATATTGATGTTCGTAGTAGTGCAGCTGCTGTTTAATGTTTTTCTGAGGTATGCGTTTGAAGAAATAATTTGCTAACAATTGAATTGACTTTTTTGCATTTCAAAAAATGCCATCTGTTTATTAAAGTGTAAGTAAAGCATAGTTTCCTCACATTTGTGCTTTCTTTGTAGCGTACTGTGAACAGAGAGGAGCTTCTGAAGCAAGCTGAGTCTGTAATGCAGGACCTTGGCAGCTCACGGGCCATGTTAGAAATCCAGTATGAAAATGAGGTGAGCTTCCAAGTCTGGTCACTGTGTTTAGTTTGACTTGTTCTCTTCATAAAATGTCATTTGAGTTTCTTGGTGCTATGAAATTCTGAAAGAGAGTTGGCAAATTTAGCTAAAAACTAAGATTTGCTCTCTTTTTTCTTGAATGATTTGTTCTTAGTTCTCCATTTTTCAGAAGTTTGACTATAATAAAAGAATAAGTTTATTCCTGGCATAAAAGCATATTTTTGTTTAAGTGTGTCTTCAAGTTGATAAAGTGAGGGGATAAGTTAAAGAGCTAATAGCTTTCAAAATGTTGGCTGCCTTTATTTTCTTTTTTTGAAAAAAAAATCAGGTTTAGAGATATAACTTATAAATAATAAACTATATACTTTAAAAAGCTACAGTTCTAAGAGTTGGCAGATATATACAATTGTAACCACTACCCCATCAAGATAAAGAACAAACAATCCCATCACCACAAGTTTCCCTCAGACCACTTGGCAACCATTCATCTCTCTAGCCTCCATCCCCAGTCCCTGGCAACTATTGATCTGTTTCCTTTCTCTATAGTTTTATATTTTTTACACTATCATAGTGAATGAAATCATGCCGTATGTAGCCATTTGTCACTCTTCTTTCACTCAGCATCATGCTTTCTGAGATTCATCCATGTTGTTTACTTTAATTACTGGGTAGTACTCCATTTTATGGATGCAACATAATATGTTTACCAGTTGATGCACATTTGGGTTGTTTCCAGTTTTTGACTGTTTTGAGTAACACTGCCATATGCTTTTGTGTTCAAGTCTTTGTGTAGACAGACACATGTTTCTATTTCTCTTTTGACAAATACTTCAGTATTGAATTGCTGAGTCATTTGGTAAGATATGTTTTAACTTTATAAGAAATATCAAACTGTTTTCTGAAATAGCTGTCACATTTTACCTTCCCACCAGTAATGTATGTATGTATGTGAGTTCTAGTTGCTTCAAGTGCTCACCAATACTTGGTGTTGTCAGTTTTTTAAATTTTAGTTATTCTAGTGGGTTTATAGTAGTATCTATTGTAGTTTTAATTTGCATTTCCCTGGTGACTAGTAATATATTTATCATTTTTTCATTGCTTATTGACCATTCACATATCTTCTTTTGGGAAGTGTCTAAGAATTTTGCCCACTTTTTTTTGGCTATTTCCTTCCAGTTGGTGGAATATCTTTTCATTTCCTTATAAAATGTCTTTGGAAAAGCTGAAGTTTTAAATTTTGATGAAATCCAGTTTTCTCCTTTTTTTTTTTCTTATTTGTACTTTTTGCATCCTAAGAAATCTTCCCCTAAGCCATGGGTCTCAAAGATTCTTTTCTGTGTATTGTCCTAGAAGTTGTATAGTTTTAGTCCTTAGTCTGTGATCACTTATAAGTTAATTTTTAAATATGGCATCAATTAAGGGTTACAGTTCTTTTGCTTTTTTTAAAAAAGATGGGCCTTTCAGTTTTTTTTAGTACCATTCATTGTTAAGCAAACCATTCTTTCCTCTATTGAATTTACTTTGTTCCCTTTGTTGGAAATCAGTTGACTGATGTTTGGGTCTCTTTGAAGATTTTTCTGTTCTGTTCTTTATAGTAAGTTTTAATCAAATAGTGTGAGTCTTCTAACTTTGGTTTTATTTTTCAAAGTTGTTTTTGGTTATTCTCAACTTGTATTTCATGTAAATTTTAGAATCAGTTGGATCAGTTTGAAGAGAATTGACATGTTTACAGTATTACATCTTCTGATCCATGAACATAGTGTAGCGGTCCACTTAATAGGTCTGTAATTTTTCTCAGTATTGTTGCTTAATTTTATATCTTTAGCCTTTCTTGCACATTATATTTCTCCCCAAATATTTTGTTTTTTGATGGTGTTAAAAATGGTACTGTTCTTTAATTTCAATTTTCAGTTGGTGGTGGTTGGTTTATAGAAATACAGTTGGTTTTTGTATATTGTTCTCTATGACCTTCATAAACTTAATTATTAACTTCTTTAATAAATCATTTAGGATTATTGTATACCCATGGCTTGGGAAACTTTTCCATAAAAGGTACCAAGTAATAAAGGCTTTGTGAGTCCAGTAGCCTCCATCACTACTCAATTCTGCCTTTGCTGCATGAAAGTAGCAATAGACAACATATAAATGAACGATGGCTATGTTCCAGTAAAACTTTATAATAGTCACTTAAGTTTGAAGTTCATATAATTTTCACGTGTCGAGAAATGTTATTCAAGATTTTTTCAACCATTTAAAAATGTAAAAAGTATTCATAGCTTTCAGATAGTATAAAAACAATGGCTAGCACTGTGGTTTGGCCCACCAGCTGTAGCTTGCTGACCTGTGTTGTAGATAGCAAGTAAAGACAGTTTTATTTTATTGAGTCTCTTGGGGATACTTTCCCTCCTCCTCTTGCCTATTTTTTTTTTTTTTTAAGACAGAGTTTAGAGAGTTTTTGGACTTCTCTGAACTTCTTATGTACTTAAAATTTCCAAACCTTCCATTATACCAATTATTTATTTATAATAACCAACTGCTCTGCCCCTTAGGTTTCTTATCTGTAATATGTCGGTAATAGTAGTACAAGCTCATAGTTGTGATGGAGTTCGTGTATGTGGAGAGGTAGAACAGTGCCTGGGTTGTGGTAACCACTATATATCTGCAATATTATCTATAGCTATCCAAGTAATTTTAATCCTGATTTTGATTTTTCATTCATTTTTTAAAGTATTTTCCCCTTTCTAAGACTTTCAGAAAGCTAACTGAAGAGTATTTACTCACTAAAATTTAAGTTTTAATTTGTATGCTGGGAGATATACTGCATACTAGGGATCCAAGTTAGAGCAGAGTTCCCGCACTCAAACGATAACCAGCATAGCTGGGGAGACACAGGACTAAAGTACCCAAAGGGTTTGTTTGGCAAGTGACATGGTATAAGTACCATGTGAATGAGGCTTTCCTCAAAGTGTGTGGGGAAGGCATTGTGGAGAAGTAAGCTGTTGAGTTAGACCTTAGTGGAAGAGACAGGGAGGGTTGAAGGACCATCTTTCAGCCGGAGATGGGGATTGAGCCAAGCATAGGGCTTGGCGGTAAGTGGCAGGGAGTGAATGCCACTCTGGAAGTGCTGGGGGAGAGGAGTCCAGATGGACATGGAGGCCCTTGCCTGCTGGAATAAGAAACTTGGATCTTTTGAATTCACTCTGATCATGCCTGTTGTTCAGAGTATACTGCTCTTAGATATTTATGTATCCAAGTTTCTTACTCATAAGACTGCAGGACCTTTGCTTGTTAAAGCACACCACACATCTTGGTGTGCTTACTCTCTTTAACCATGCTTTTTACTTCAACATATTTTTCTCTTGCCAGGAATATCCCTTCCTCTCTAATACTTCATTGTTCTGTTAAAATTGCATCTTACATGAAACCTAAATAAGCTCAGATTGGCTTCACACTGACTGTTCACATTGGATTGCTGATGCAGAAATCAAGACTTTATGATCTTCCTTTATGTGTCTTACCTATTGACTTGAAGAAAGATTTTAGGAGTTGGCTTCACTGCAGGAGGGGGGGTAGCATCTCCCACTCACCACACCCCAAGTAGTGGCTTTGTAGATGCATAGAGTTTCAGGTGGTGAATCAGATTCAACTTTCCAAGTCAGCTAATGGCCATTAGGAAAAATTTCTAACTGGCTGTAGAAGAAAAAGTTAGATCAAAGTGGGCTCCATCTTGAATTGACATGATTGGTTTAATTCTTCCCTTGGCTAACCAATCTGTGGGCTCAGAAAGCCATCACCAGGCCCAAGGGATTAGGGCTAAAAATGACCCAGTCCCCTTTGGGATGGTGCAAGGTCAGGAACACGACTGTGGAGTCTGGCTTTTCCCCACGTACTTGCTGTGTGAAGTTGGGCAATGTTCTCGTCTCAGCTGAGGCCTCATTATGTCATGTTGTTAGAATGATTAAATGAACTGAAATGTGCAAAGCTCTTAGAACACTGCCAGTAACATAAGTGATAGTATATGCAAGTGTTAACTTTGAAAGAAAAAGACTTCATTTTAAGGCAAGTTGTTAAACTTTTTGTTTTTCTGTTTTTGTTTCTAGACCTTTATGCTTTTCTTTCCTTTACAAACAGAAATGAAGCAAAACCAAAGTAATTACCTTTTTAATGGTGTGGTTGGGTAGAATGAAGATCCCTGACTAGATCAGGTTGGTCTGCAGGGAAATGCTGGCCAGCTCCAGGTAGGGCTTGTATTGTCAGAGCAAATGTGGCCTGGGCCTTCCACCTGCCACAGACTCAAAGAGGAAAGTACTTTTAGTTATACTGTATGATTTAATGTTTTAAGTTAAGCCTATTTCACTTTTTATTTCACTTTTAGAAATAACAGTAGTTGGGTGAAGGTGATCTGTGACTTCTGTTTAGCCTGGAATAATTTTATGCCACAAGGAGAATTAACTGGATTTAAAGCACCATCTGGTGGATACCAGATGTTACTGCAGGGCTTTCTTTGTTTTCCTTTTCTTTTCCTCTCCCTTTTCTCCTCCAGTGCACAAGATTCAGTGTAGAAAATATACAAAGTTCCCCCCATTGTAGAGCTTATCTTTTAGTTTGGGAAGGCCAATACACACTGTGCACACATATACACATATGTTAGACTGTGTGGTAAAGAAAAGCACAGTATGAGGGTGGAGCATGATGGGAAAGGGTAGGGTGATCAGAGGGACATTCGAGTGGAGGCGAGTCATTGCTATCTGGAAGAGCGTATCTAGCACAAGAAAAGAGAGGGAGCATTCCTGGCCTATTGGAGGATGAGTGCGGCTTGGGCATAGTGAGCAAGGGCAGGGCAGTCAAGGTCAGAGGTAAGAAGCAGGAAGAGACCATGTAGGACATGCAGGCCATGATAAGAACTGGAGCTTTACTTTGAGTAAGGTGGGAAACCTTTGGAGGTTGCAAAGGAATGACACAAACTTGTGTTTTATTAATATAAGGTATACTCTTGCTACCGTGAGAATGGAATGTAAGATGTTGAGGAGCTAGTACAGAGACCATCTAGGAGGATGTAGCAGTAGTGGTCTTTAAGAGAGGATGGTAAAGTTAATAATCAGTTTAGATATATTTTGAAGGTAGTGTTTGATGGTTTGGATTGTGGGAAGTTACAGAAGGGACAAGGATGGTTCTAAGGTTTTCGTTGGAGCATTCATTTTGGGATGAATAGTGATTCTGTCTCCTCATGTGGGATTCTAATAGAAAGATGGGGGTTAATCAAGAAAATGCCACCAGGTCTAAGCAAATCTCTGTTTTGAAAGTCAGAATTAAACATTTGGTGGACTACATCTAATCTTTTAAGCTAAATGGGTCATTTTTTAAAGTAATTGTTAAAATGGTAAAATAAAGTCCTTTTATTTACAAGGAATTTATTAATATAAATATAGCTTTCTTTCTTTTTTTTTTTTTTTTTTTTTTTTTTGAGACAGAGTCTCACTTTGTTGCCCAGGCTACAGCGAGTGCCGTGGCGTCAGCCTAGCTCACAGCAACCTCAAACTCCTGGGCTCAAGCAATCCTGCTGCCTCAGCCTCTGAAGTAGCTGGGACTACAGGCATGTGCCACCATGCCCGGCTAATTTTTTTCTATATATATTAGTCGGCCAATTAATTTCTTTCTATTTATAGTAGAGATGGGGTCTCGCTCTTGCTCAGGCTGGTCTCGAACTCCTGAGCTCAAATGATCCGCCCACCTTGGCCTCCCTGAGAGCTAGGATTACAGGCTTGAGCCACCGCGCCCGGCCTAAATATAGCTTTTTTGACAGGATTACCATTAGATTTAGCCTGTTAACTATAATATGAATTAGCCATAGTCTGAGCTGGTAGGGCATGAAGCAATGCCTAGACTCAGAATAATACCATCCCATGGGTGGTGTTCAGAACATGTGGTGTGTGCTCTGAACACCCCACATCTCATGGAGGAGTGGTTCTCCACAGTCACCTTTCGAGCTTGTTTAATAATACCAGTGCCCAGGCTGTAAAGTAGACCTACCAGGTCAGACTCTTCAGGACATGGCCACTCCGTGTGTGCATGTTGATAACGCTCTTGGGGATTCCAGTGCACCATGGGGCTTGAGAAGCATTGGTATCCTGTGTGAGGCTGTTAGCCCCGTGGGTTCTGGTGTGGATTCAGACCTTCCCTTACTTACATTTTACTCAACAGACCTCTGTTAAATGGCTTCGGTCTGCCAGGCACTATAGTGGACACAAGGTAACTAAAATAGTTATCCTCTTGTGAAATATACAAGTAGATAATGAAATTGTGGTTAAGTAATGTAATAAGTACTTAAATAGCTGAAAAATGTATTATAAGTCCTAAGAAAAAGGAAGCAAATTAACTATTTGGGCAGATAGGGAAGCTTTTCCTGGGAAGGTGACATTTGCACTGGTTTGGGGTAACAGTTCGCTGAAGAGAAAAAGGGGACTGGGATCCATATGCAAACAAAGATGTATATAGTCACAACAGTAATCTTATCAGTGTACAAACTTAAACCATACAATTAAAATGTTGGCACCATAGGGTGCCATAGGAAATAATAAAGGGTTGCTAAGTTCTTATTCCAGGATTGAATGAATAAATCCAATCAGGGCATTTGGGAAAATGATTTCAAAAGCATCCTGATGAACTGTTCCTGTTATTGTCCACATTGCCAAGAGGTTAGCAGGTAAAAAGGCACCACAATTTCTAAAATTTTAAATTGTTCTACTTGTGTTCTTCTGTAGGTTGGTACAGGTCTTGGGCCTACACTGGAGTTTTATGCACTTGTATCTCAGGAACTACAGAGAGCTGACTTGGGTCTCTGGAGAGGTGAAGAAATAACTCTTAGCAATCCAAAAGGTAATGTTAATCTGTGAGTTAGTCCGTCAATTGGTGTTATTCGGATCAGGTAACAGACTTTTATAATTCATTAAATATGTTTAATTTCTAATGGAGGACCATGCTTTCTGACCTTCATTTCTTTTAGCCTCTGATTACTCATTTATCAAAAGGGGAGGCCCTTCCAGCTCTGGAGGACTTCATTTGGTGATCTGCTCTCTAATTTTCAGAATACTGAATTTCTTAAATGTTCTTAGTATCCAGGTTTGGTTTTGTTTTGTTTTGTTTTTAGAAATACCATCTAAAGATTGGTGAACTGCTTATTTTACAGGAAACCAAGAAGGGACCAAGTATATTCAAAACCTCCAGGGCCTGTTTGCGCTTCCCTTTGGTAGGACAGCTAAGCCAGCTCATATCGCAAAGGTTAAGATGAAGTTTCGCTTCTTAGGAAAATTAATGGCCAAGGCTATCATGGATTTCAGATTGGTAAGTTTAAGATGGTTTGCTTTTCTACAATTTTGTTGTATAATCTGTGAAAGTACGTCAGTCTCTTGCACTTTAATGCTGTATTTTAGAGCAGTGCTTAACTTTAACATGCATATGAATTATTTGGGGATTTTGTATAAAATGCCAATTCTGATTCAGTAGGACAGGGGCGAGGCTGTCCTTTATCCAAGATTCCAAGGTTTTAATACTGGATTCCAGGGGATACCCAGCTGCTAGTTTGTAGACCACTCCTTGAGTAGCAAGAGTTCAGAGAATCAGGCAATATTAAGGGTGGTATTAATTTTATTTTTTAAAGTGTTTGACATTACCTTTTTAACTCAGTAGGAAAGCATGAGTATGTAGCTAAACCTCATTAAACTTCTGTTAAAGTGCTGTTGTGAAAATAACGCAAGTAATCAGTATTCACAGAGGTTTGAGTATTTCCGGATTTTTCTTCTTTCCTCTTCTCCTATTTTCTGAGGTACTTTGTCAAATTTACAAGCTTAAAATTTCACTTTAACTGAAGAGTAGGCAGTTTATCAGTTATTTTAGAAGTTTCATTAATTTTTCTATTAAATGTAAGTTATTTTTTTTAAATGTTTCTTGCTTCAGAATATTCAGTAATACAGGCTACTGTGGAATTGGGTTTACTTCCCCCAAAACAGAGTAAAATGCCTTAAGTACTTCTTGGTGTTTCAGAGGCCCTGATGTAAAATGTGTTATGGAGAATATATCCACCACTGAAAAATTCTTTTTAGTGTTGGTATTTAAGTAGGATTCTTCACTATTACAAGTTTTCCATAGTGATCAGGGCCCCAAATTGAGCCAATACATTTCATGTAGGGGGAGAAACAGTTACAAAATATGTTATTTTCTTTCTTGGGGATTACTTGACCTGTTTAAATTACCTCTTGAAATGTCAGAGAATTGAGGTAATTTTAGAGTGACACTTAAAATATTTTGCATTTTCCTTTTCAGGTGGACCTTCCCCTTGGCTTACCCTTCTACAAGTGGATGCTGCGGCAGGAAACTTCACTGACATCACATGATTTGTTTGATATCGACCCAGTTGTAGCCAGATCAGTGTATCACCTAGAAGACATTGTCAGACAGAAGAAAAGACTTGAACAAGATAAATCCCAGGTAGGTTAGAAGATAACAGTTAAGTGGATTTGTTCTTTTTTTTTTTTTTTTTTTTTGACAGAGTCTCATTCTGTTGTCCCGGGCCAGAGTGCGGTGGCTTCAGCCTACCTCATAGCAACCTCAAACCCCTGGGCTTAAGCAATCCTCCTGCCTCAGCCTCCCGAGTAGCTGGGACTACAGGCATGCACCACCATGCCTGGCTAATTTTTTCTATATATATTAGGTGGCCAATTAATTTATTTCTGTTTATAGTAGAGACGGGGTCTCATTCTTGCTCAGGGTGGTTTTGAACTCCTAATGTTGAGTGATCCTCCCGCCTCGGCCTCCCAGAGTGCGAGGATTACAGGCGTGAGCCACCACGCCCAGTGGATTTGTTCTTTATTTTAGAAAATTGTGGCTTTATTAAATGGTTTGTATTTGATGCAGTTGTTATTTTATATTAATATTATTTTGTAGAAGAGTTTGTATTATACTAAAACGTGATTTCACAGTGGGTCAGATGACCTATACAGACAGCAAGTGATGAATAAACATCTTGATTAGCAAATAAAATACACTTCTAAATCAAATCATAAATAAGAAGTCTTGTTTGTTAGATTTTAGGTGGATGTTATATATCTGGGAAGATATTATAGCATACTGAATTCTTTTAGTAAGCATTTGGATTAATAAAGCTATTCTGAGAACAGATCTATTTTCAGGAAAGGTGGCTTAATTTTGGAACAGTTACTTATATCTAGAGAGATGTTAAAAAGATATTTGTAAAGGTCAAGTTGGTGTCCGCTATTTCTTGGTAACACATGTTGTGCTTTCTCTGTTAAATCTCATAGAAAAGCTTAAGCTTTCTATCATTATTATATATTTTTTATGTATATATTAACAATAGATAAGAAATCATTTGACTCAGTATGAGATGAGTAGTGGTTTCCTTTCTGGTATTAGAAGAAAACAAGTTGTAGTTTTTGTAGCACAGACCGAGATAGCTTCTCTTTGGGCAGGTAACATGGACCAATGTTAAATCAATTCTCATTTTGCAAATCATGTAAAGTAGGAGTAGTGAATTGAGATTTCTTTAGTGAGGGGGAGTGTAATATCTCCTGATGTGGTGGAGAGGTGCGTTCAGTAAAGGGTGGGGGTTTTAGCATGCTTTTTTTTATCAGTGAGATGATGATTTGCAAGGAAATTCATTTTAATCTCTAATATTAATTTTATTAACTGATGCTTTTTGGAAAAATAAGTTTATTTATTAAGAGTAATTAGCATGTAAAGAGGCCAACTCCCATCTTTTCTATGCAAAATCTTTCATCTTAGGATTTTTAGAACCACTTTAGGTTTACATTTGCTAACTTTGTAAGTTTTAAGCTACTACAGTATTATTTAGGATTATCTTTTAGGTCAATGATGGCAAAACAAAAAAATGGAGAAGGAAAAAGAGAAGGTAAAATTCATGGTACCATTTCAAATGCCTTACATATATTGATTCATTTACTCCTAACAACAAACCTGTGAGGTTTAGGTATTGTTGTTATCCCTATTTTACAGATGAGAAAACCAAGACAGATTGAGTAACTTGCCTAGGATCACACATCTAGAACACAGGACAGCTAGAATTCATCCCAGGCTTCTGCTCTGAAGCCCACACTCTTATACATTATGACACCTCTTTTATATATACTTCTCACATGCAGTATGCTGCCACAGTTCTCTTTATTAGTAGTTCCCTTTTGAAATTAGGTCTTCTGTCCTTTATTATTCCTGATGTTGTCAGTCTATAATTATAAAATGCACAGTCTATAATTATAAAATCCCCATTCCAGAAATTGATTTACTATATTAACCAGCTTTCAACAAGAGCATGAGAAATGGTGGCATTCTAAAACATCCCATCCCATTATTCAATGAAGCGTACAGATGGAAGAGGTTGTGCAGGCTCAGATTCTATTTAATAGTTTAAACTCTCAAATGGAACATGAAAAATGTGCTAAAGTTTCACTTTCAATTAAACATGTAAGATCTAGAGAAACAGTAAATTCCTTTTAAGTATCTCTAGGGCATTTTGTATATTCTAGATTCCTGTCTAATGGCAACACTTTGTAATGCACATCTTTACAAATAAGATATTTCCTCAGTAGCTATGGGAGAAGAGATTTTCCATTAGCATAGTGGTGATCACCATGATCTGTGACACAAGGTATAAAGACAGTTGTGAGAGCTTTCCAGTGGGGGAACATTAAAATAAAGAACTTTTTAAATCTTTCTGCCGAAGAAAATTTCAAATGTAAAATGAAATGCCTTCCTCTGAGGGTCTTCAAATAATGCACCTAAAATGCAAAGAGGCCTAAATGTGAGTTTTTGCAGAGAAGTTAAAAATGGACATAAATCCTCAATGACTATATTTTATCTTAATTGTAAATCATCTGCCACTTCCTTGATACTTTGAATTATCTGGAATCCTAAATAAACGTGTTTCAGTTTTCTCTTTTAAAAATGACTAATTTATTAATCAACTTTTTCTAGTTTAAATGACTAATTTTCTGTACCATAACTGCTGCTTAGCCTAGAAGAATTTCATATAAGGAAGCATCTCTAATCCAGACAGCCATTTACCTTTTTTCTTGTACTGGATGCCTTTGTTTTCAGGTGGAATGTGCATTTTTGTATGTTGGTGTTTGATGTGATGGTCTTAATTTTAAAAAAGATTATGTAGGTCTTTCATAATATCAAGCATTTTAAAAAGTAATAAAGACTGCTTATAACTTTTGTCTTCGGAATATGACTTTTCCAAGAGTTTCTGAATGTTTTCTTCATCACAGTTTTACTGTTTGGATACAAATTTTTTATGCTTCAGAGGCCTGAAGTAGTTTAGGGAAGCATCTCCAGGGTATTCTTTAGACTTAAGCTTTGTGGGGAAAAGAGTTAATTACCATCACTAGGTAGTATATTGTTTGTATTTATAATTTCCCAACTATATTACTCAGTGTTTGCTATGCACTTATACATTATTGGATTCACCAAGATTAGCCTAGAATTTATTAAAAGTCTGTCTGGTTCTAGGGTCTACACTTATAAAATTAACTGTTAGGCAAACTATTATGCACTTTCCATGAAATTTGATTTGGGTATGCTTACATTGAGCTGTAACAACTTATAATGGAGTTACACTCAAGATCTTGTTCTCTTCTATAGAAATAAAGCTAAGAGTTAAAGAAACATACCAACTTTATAAAAACAAAAGATATCCTAATAAACAAACTGAATAATTGTGCTTGACACCCTTCTCTCACTACCCCCTTTTTTGTTTTGTTTTAGACCAAAGAGAGCCTACAATACGCATTGGAAACTCTGACTATGAATGGCTGCTCAGTTGAAGATCTGGGACTGGATTTCACTCTGCCAGGGTTTCCCAACATTGAACTGAAGAAAGGAGGGAAGGATATACCAGTCACTATCTACAATTTAGAGGAGTATCTAAGAGTATGTAGCTACATGTCTTTTGGGGGGCAGGCCAGCTTGTGAGGATGTAGGGCTGTGCCTGTTTTAACTCCTCTGAGGGAAAGGGAAAGGAGCTTACCTAGTGAAGCAAAGGCAGGTGTCATTTAGCTTCGCCTGCACAAACTGTGGCTTGAGACCTACCACGTGCCCAGGACCACTGCATGAAGGTCCCCTTGTCAGGCCTTAGCTGTGTTTGTTCTGGAGAGAACATACCAGATATTTCATGATGTCTTGTATAACCTTGAATTATCCATCCTCAAGTTTGAACACTATCTAATTACACAACATTTTCTCAGTTTCAGGAAAAATGAGTGAAAAGAAACCATCACTTGTGTTCTCACTAAAGTGTGTCTCTGCCTTTCCTTCAACCCAGCCTACTTGACAGAATTGCCTCCAGTGTGCATGCGTGCACTCTCACGTGTTTGAGGCCTTTCAAATTATTAATATTTATTTGTGATCCTTGACCATGTTTGCTAAATTGAGGAAAAATAATTTTTTATTGAATGTGAATTATATTGTAAATTACAACCTGTATAGATCTTTATTACCAGTGTTTGTTTAGTTTATTCCTGACATTGGGAGGAAAAAACATTGGATTTAAGTCAGAATATCCACCTACATCTAGTCTTGAATTTTCCACTAACTTGTTGTGGGACTGTAGGTAGAGCCTCTGAAAACTTTGCAGTTTCTTCATTGGGTTAAACAGAGACAGAAGACAAATAATGTTTTATCTCCTGCTACCTAACAGTTCTGTGATGCATAAAGTAATTTCTTTTAGTATTCAGTAGGATTATCTTCTCACCCCGTCCCTTTCTTTTACTGACTATTTTTTCAGATTACTAGCATATTAATGTTAATGTCCACATTAAGGTTCTCTGAAAATAATTTGTAATAATGCTTATATTTTTCTGTCAACAAAATACTAATGTTTTCATTTTTATCTGAAAATGTTCTTTGTTTCTGTACCCAGAGGGTTAGCCAAAAGTCATTAGTGACTAGATAATGTTGGACCAGAAAGAGTTGCTTTCTCTTAGCCTTTAATTCCGTGAGACTGCATTTCTAGGCTTTGCCTGATTGTAGCAGGAGGCACAAACTGCCGAAAGGTTGGGTTCTAAGAACTTAACAGGATTTAGAACTAAATATTCCACATTAAAAATTAAAAACCCTTAACAATTGCTAATTGTGAGTCTTGAAACATTATCTGTAATTCTCAACGTTCTATCCTCTGGGAAATTTTCATTTGCTTCTAATCTGGTAAGGTATATACTCTGTGCTGTTCTGTGCTGTAGGAGTTTTACACAAATGAATTTTTAAAACAGTATAAATGCATATGTCAAAATTTTTTACATTTTCTTATTGGCCAAGCCCCAAATTAGAAATTGACCTCACTGACCTTTTACTAATGGAATTTTCTAGGAGATATTTTAAAGACTTTTAATAATTTGTTTGTTCTTTATAAAGTGATCCACAAGAGTGTTTCTCTGTACTTTTGTCACTTGTTAAAAAAGAGATTTGAAATCTTGTCACGATTTTTTTAAAAACCTTTGTTTTTGCAGCTGGTTATATTCTGGGCACTAAATGAAGGCGTTTCTAGGCAATTTGATTCGTTCAGAGATGGATTTGAATCAGTCTTCCCACTCAGTCATCTTCAGTACTTCTACCCGGAGGAAGTGAGTAGCTTATGTCTAAAAGAAACAGTCATTTCTAATTCTGTACCTATAATTATCTTAGTGGAGTATTTCTTTACTGTCTAGTCACAGACCCCATCATTGCATAAAAACAAAAAATGGGGGTTAGAAGCAGGGCATGCGTGTATGGGAAAGATAAGGACTGTTCCTGAGCAAGGAATAATATTAAAATAGGTGTTCTCTCTTAGGGAACATGTGACCCAATCAGCGTAGCATCTTTGTCAGCTGAGACCCTGGATGCCACGTGGGATGTTGTCTCAGTGGAGAAGGGGACTTGTGCTGTGTGTGGTGTGCTCTGCATATTTCTGTACTACCTTGGCTGCGGGGAGAACCATGGGTCTATGGCAATGAAAAGTAAACATCCTGGATTAGATGAGGCATTGTTTCATCATCAAAATTAGTCCTTGAAGCTTTAAGGAAGTGCTGGCAAATTATGTAATTGCCAAAAAACAGAGAATACTTCTGAGAATGAAAAAAATAAGATTTCTTTGCATGGTTCTCTCCAGCCATCTTTACTTTGAAGCTTAACAATCCCAAAGAACTATTCACTGGTAATGAGATGTCATAGAAAGGCCATAGAATGTGTTAGGTTCCCCCAATTTGGAAACTTTATTTTTTTGAATAGTTTCAGAGTACACATTCATTACTGACTGAATCTGGAAATCTTTGAATGACTTAGCATTTTAATCTTAATTGTTTTTATGTCCACTTTGATTTGCTGCTTATTCAAGCATCTGATATGCCTGGTTCTTTTAGGCACTACGTATTGCCTGGAATTGAAAGCAGCAAGTGTTGCCTTTAGAATTGAATCCCGGTCTTAATCACTTAGATGTATGATCTTACCCAAGTTACTGTATCTAATGGGACTATTTTATCTATAATTGGAATAACCCCTATCTGCCAGGGTAGTGCAAATTAAACATATATAAGGTACTGGGCAGTAAGTGATAACTAGTAGATAACTAAATTTCATTTGCCCTGAACTGGATTTTCTCAAAAATAGTCTTCCACAATTGGGCAATTAAAGGGAGGGGGGAAAATGGTTTAATTTGAACTTATCTTAGATTTTCTAAGGACACAAAAGCATTTCTTGATTTTTTTTTTTTTTTTTTTTTTTTTTTTCCCCCAGTATTTTTTTCAGTATTTTATAATGTCTATTTTGGTCCCATACAAAAAACCATATGGCATAGATGTGCCTTTCTTTACAAAGTGTAAAGATGTACCCTTTTTTTAATGTCTTAGTTCAGCTTTCTTCCATTTCTCTGTCCAGCTCTTTGCTTCTGTTATTGTTTACCCTTTTGTTTCTGAAAGCTAAGATTTATAAAAATCTCCCAGATTAGAAGCAGATTATTTAAAGCCTCTAAAGTACTGAGAAGAGTTTGGAAGACCGAAATCAAGGGTCTGTATCAGGTGTATTTTGTTTAAGATTAAAGACTTCTCCAGATCCCAGTTCCTATAAACGGGCAGCATACCTACTAGTATGCAAATGAAAAGGAAATAGAATCTCTGTGTTACAAGAGTACATTTTGTAAGGAGATCTCAAGCAGAAGGTTTCAGTATACTGAAACTGACACTCTCATTTGGTACACATGGTTCTTGATTTTCACTCAGGTAGGGAAGATGTTTCCTTAGTAATTCTGTATCCTTATTTAAATTTGCAGCTGGATCAGCTCCTGTGTGGCAGTAAAGCAGACACTTGGGATGCAAAGACATTGATGGAATGCTGTAGGCCTGATCACGGTTATACTCACGACAGGTAAATACTGGAATCTGCCAATTTTTAAATTGATATTCAAGTATTTACATGAGAATATTTGGGGGTAGGAAATATAGGTTTAATCCTATTACCCATTACTAAATATAGTAAAACAGAAATATCTACAATACCAGATCAAGTCTCATTTATTACAACAGTAATCATTCCATTTTAATTTCGGCTGTAACATCAAAAACAAATTTGATATCAGAGTGCATTGTAATGGGAATTTACATGTAATCATAATTAAAATTGATAATCTGTCTAATTGTTAGAGGTCACCAGTGATGTGGTGTGATTAAAAGCTCTGTTTTAACATGATGAACTAATTTCGGTATATTTTATTTCTGCTGTAGTCGGGCTGTGAAGTTCTTGTTTGAGATTCTCAGTAGTTTTGATAATGAGCAGCAGAGGTTATTTCTCCAGTTTGTGACTGGTAGCCCAAGATTGCCTGTCGGAGGTGGGTATTCTGCTTCATAATTATTCTATGTGTGAGAGAGAGAGAGATACTTCACTACTAATAGCAGGATGTTCTTTATTTGACTTGCAGTGCCTCTTAGTTATTCCTATGTCATAATGTTTCTAAGTTTTCCATTTGTGTTGCAGTCTGTTAAGACCATTGACAGTGAAATTCATAAGGATTATCTTAAACATACTGGAATAGGATTGCCATTGCATATGTAATGCTCGTTAGATAAAATTCTAGGATGTTTATACATTATAAACTCTTAGTTGATTTAGATGAGAATGGATTCTAAAATCTGGTTTTTCAGAAATGAGTCCTAATATAAGTTGAATTCTAACTCTGTTTTTAAAAGTCAGTCATTTCCTTCGTATTATAATGATACAATAATTTTTATGATAAATAGAATTTTACAAGCCGGTTTCATACACTAGATGTATATTGAACGTGTAGTTGCAAGCAAGAAAGAAGAATATCTTGTGTATGTGATCATATTGTATAGCGAAGCATTTTTAGTAGTAGCATTTTTTTCAAAAATTGCTAAATTCCTTCATCTTTCTTTTTTTCCTCTTAATCAGGATTCCGGAGTCTGAATCCACCTTTGACAATTGTCCGAAAGACATTTGAATCAACAGAAAACCCAGATGACTTCTTGCCCTCCGTAATGACTTGTGTAAACTATCTTAAGTTGCCGGACTATTCGAGCATCGAGATAATGCGTGAAAAACTGTTGATAGCAGCAAGAGAAGGGCAGCAATCGTTCCATCTTTCCTGATCACAACAAGAAATGCAGTGTCTGCCTGTTACAGCAAAAGAAACAAATCATGATTTCTTTTCTAAATGTATCACCTGAGTCAAGGAAACATGTTACGCCTTCTTGTTGTAGGAAAAACGGCTTGCAGATTATAAAAGAGACACTTGGTTGATATTCATTAATGGCCCCATGGACTTAAAGTGATCAGGCCCTAAAACATTGTTGTGATGAGGTTTCTTTAGCAAGTTCTTGTTTAAATTATCATTTATTTGATGAGTGAAGTTTTTAACTTGCTTTGCTGTGTGAAATTTAAAAAAGGGATGTTTTTCCAGGCTGGAACAATAAATGTCGCTGTGCAGTTTAATTCTGGGCTGTGTGTATCCATCTAGCTAAGTCTGCAGTTTTGTTTCCTCCAAAGACAACTCTTGTTGTACATAAGTACAGAAATTAAAGCTCACATGTATTTGACAAATATAGTTTAGTAGACTAGCTCTATGTGCTTTTCTCTTCCCTCTGGTTTTCTCTCATTCATTATTGTCTGTGCAGTTCAGGGCTTTTTTTTTTTTTTATACAACATTCACAGTTGTTACATTTTCATTAGCCATGGGCTCTTGTCCCATTTCTCTCAAAGATATAATTTAAAATTCATTGGATTGAAATATATTGTCAATATAATTCAGCCTTTGTAACTAGGTAGACTTTTCTTATAGGTTAGTTTTAATGTAGGATATTATTGGCTTTTTACCAGGTGACACACTAGGACTTGTTTACATGACAATTCCAGCAGCAACAGCCTCTGGAATGAAGGCAAGGAAAGCTCATTCATTTCTTTTACGTAGCTTAAAACATCTACAGCTTGGCCTGGCCAGTACCTATTCTGTGGCCAGAGCATTTTAAATTGATGTAAAGTTTTAAACAAAATTAGCAGTTTTCATTCCCTGTTAGTAAAAATTTTTTTCTCCCTTGTTCTTAAGTTTTTGTTCAGAGTCTTTCTTTATTCCACTCTCCTCTTCCCCTTCTCCTAGAGCTGACTTGGGACAAACAGTTCAGCCTTTGTCTCGACACAGATAAAAAGCACCTGTAAGCAATGCTGTCCAGTTGTTTTATGTGCTGATTTCTCAAATCTGCAATAATCCATCAGGTTAATGTTTTCACCTGAAAATAAATAAAGTTTGCTTCACCTTTTTGTTTATAGTTCTGTGCTGTACGCATACGTTTCAATTGTATAGTCATTTCAATGTAAGTAAATCATCACAATTTATAATAGCAACTTGAAGAACATGAAATGTGAAGAGAAAATGGGAGATTACTCCCTAAGATTCAAAATTAAGCCTGTTCTATAACTTGTAAGAATTTTTCATAATTCATCTCTTTGAAAATGAGAGATGAACTCTTTTTTTTATTGAACTTTGAGAAATCAATTTTGTTTTATTGACTGTTCCAAAGTCTTAATTGACATGGTAGCCCTTTCCCCATCCCACCACTCAAAAGAAACTTAATGGCTTGTTTTACTTAGATTGCTTTGTCATTTCGCACCTACATGGCCTTACATGGAAACATCCCTTCCTAACAGTTAACTTGGACAGTAACCCCGTTAAGTGGGAGGGAACTGTCAGAGGAGTTGGCGGGTGGGGGTCTCTCCCTGTTCTTGCAGCTTTACAAGTGAGCTTGACAAGTGAGCAGCTTTATCCTGAAATCCGAGAAAGGAGTTGCATTTCTGCAGTTTCACCACTAACAGCATAGGAGCTGAGCAGCTTCAAGTGAAGTTAAAGACTCAACCAATTGGTTTTCAACTGTTCTGATATCTTTTACAAACTAAGCACAATGATTTTTGTGTGAACACAGCATTTTGTTCCTCATTTTTTAAAGGGTTTGTTAAAATTTAGACATGTATAAACAAAGTGTTAACGTATTAAAATATCTGTATTTGACATTTTATCCATGTTGTGGCCCTGGCAGATTTGGCCTCATTGATTCCAGCATCGAATGAGTACATAAGATGGTTTTGACTCAAACTCTGGAGTCTGAGCATTTCAATGTCAGTAGTTATCTGTTTAAAAGCTTCAGCCTTTAGCTTACTCCTTAAATATGTGGGACCTTTGGTTAATTTGGAGCAGGAAAACTCTTCCCATTTTAAAGCAATCTCTCTTGGCAGAGGACTTAATTATTGCCTCATAGGGAAAAAGTACATACTTCATTTGCTGTTACTCCAGTTATGCCTTAAAATTATTTGCTTAGTAATCCTATCAATAAGCACTAATTTCCTGGTATGCTTTACAACATGTAGACAGTTGGGTAGGAACTGAGATTTTGTTGTCCTTTAATTCTTGCTGAGATGGAGTCAGATGTTAGTCACAGCTAACACCAAATTTGTGTTATTTAGACAGTTACTGATTTGATCTGCTTTGTGTATGAAAACACATTTTTAACTAGTTTTAACTATTCTACTTTAAGAAGGAAGAGGTGGTTAAATGTAATCTGCTCTCCTTATCCCCAACTCTAAGAAGTGAACTTAAGTTCTAGGTATACTAATTGGGAACAGACATGGAGGGAGTTTTAGATGCCTTGGCTAAACCCAGCAGAAATCTTTCACACAGCCATTCATAAGAAGGATTGCAGATTTCTCTCTTCCTGTGCTTGTCTCTGGTTCCCTGTGTTCGTAGTGACAGAGAATTTTCATCATGGCAGTATATAAAGAAGGTAGTATGTTTGAAGTCCCTATTTAGGTTTGAATTAGGTACATAATACAGAAAGGAGTGGTAAAGCTGGCTAAATGTGACCATTCACTTCCTATACTGGAGTGACTTCCCTAAGGCATCCTATTATATATATGGGCCAGAAGGACAAAGGACAAAGCACCAACTTCTGCATCCCAGAAATTAGATCCTACTCTTGATTTTCCACAATAAGGATTATCGCAAGCAAATTGTAAGTTTGTCATCTTCCCTCTGGTTCGTCATGTTTTGAGGCTATACTATGAATTCCTGTCAATGAATATGAGCTCAGGAAATGGCAATGTCGATATTTCAAGGAAAAAAATGTGATTAAGAAGTTGGAAGTTTTCATAAAAGTGCATTTATAAACCAAATCCTTTTAGGGGAGATACTGGATGCTATTGTTTATTTCTCCATTAGCAAAGACGATCAAGCCTTCATTTATTTTAGGCTTTGTTTCGTTGATACATTTTGTTTCCCCTGCTGTAATGAGAACATTGTGTGGAAATGTCATACTCTGTATTTATAATTCTCTGAGAAATGCTTTTGTATGAGTCTTAGGTCTGACATCGCAGTAGTTGACAGACATGGTAAAGGATAACCTAGTGACAAATCACTGAAAATGTGTTACCTCAAAAAATGCAGATAAAATATAGTGTTTATATATATAGAAAGCAAAGGATTGGCTGTTTTCCAAGAACTTCAAGTTAACAATTCTTATGCAAGGAAAAGTTCTTAACTCTAGAAACTTGTTGTGCATAAAGGAGACATTCTTTAATAATGGAAGAGGTGGTTTTATTTTTACTACAAGCCTACTCATATTACCAAACCTATAACCAATTGCTGATCTCCTGTGTAAAGCATTTTTTTTTCCTTTTATCTGAAACAGTGATTTATATGAACTGTTGGAATAATGGAACCTCAAACTACAGATGTGTATGTAAAATTGCATAAATGCACTGACTTCCTTCTCCCTGACTATATTTTTAATAAACAGCATTATCCTACATGGTCAGTTTTATTAAATTATGCACAACTAGAGGGTTCTTCTGAGAAGTGGTATGTACTTGTATGGGTGGCTTTTGGAAAGCTTCCTATTTTGGTAAGTAATGAAGTGACCTTACCTTTTCTATTGGAGGCAGGTAGTGGAAAACACTATAGAGACAAACACATTCAGAGAGATGGCCCTGCTACATGCTTGTTGGTAGAGAGGTTTGTACTTGTTTAAGATACTTCTGTGCACTGGTGCCTTTGGCATTGGAAGATACTTGAATATGTGCAGAGACAGTGGAACCTCCTGTTTGGCTCACTGAAGTCACTGTTTTTGGCTTTCATGACTAGCAGTTCTACCCATGACAAGTGTCCAGATCAGTCTATTTCACTGAAACAGAAGAAAGTAGAATTGATTTAGGAAAGCAGAAGAGATGAATTTTTACTATAAGAATGGTGACTGAATTTAGTTTTGTTTTTGCTATTTGTAAGAGAAGTGAATGAAATGTGTATGTCCAGATACATAATACACGTGTGTGTCTATATATAGATGAGGTTTGTCTAGAAAGTATACAGCCATGTAACACAAAAATAAAGGCATTTATTGAACAAAATACAAGAAACAGTGTACATTGGACAGTGACACCTCAGTCCCCTTCAAAGTGGGCACCTTGGGAGCTCCTATAGTTTATCAGGGTCTCTAACCCATACGTGCTCAGCGTTCTCAGGTGCTCTGCTTATTGCAGACTTCCAGAATGTGGATTGGCTCCAACCGATTCTCCACCACCTTTGAAGCGTTTGTGCCACACTTTTATTTGCACTGCGCTCATTGCATTGTCCCTGAAAGCCTTCTGAATGCATCTGAATAGTTTTCCATGGAGGAATGCTCAAGCTGAACACAGAATTTTGTGTGTGTGTGAGACAGAGTCTCGCTTTGTTGCCCAGGCTAGAGTGAGTGCCGTGGCGTCAGCCTGGCTCACAGCAACCTCAAACTCCTGGGCTCAAGCGATCCTCCTGCCTCAGCCTCCCGAGTAGCTGGGACTACAGGCATGCGCCACCAAGCCCGGCTAATTTTTTCTATATATATTAGTTGGCCAATTAATTTCTATTTATAGTAGAGACGGTGTCTCCCTCTTGCTCAGGCTGGTTTCGAACTCCTGACCTTGAGCAATCCACCCACCTCGGCCTCCCAGAGTGCTAGGATTCCAGGCGTGAGCCACCACGCCTGGCCTGAACACAGAATTTGATGCAGAGCCAGTGCTCTACTTGAATACAATAGCCACACAGTACACATGTCACTTAATGGCATCTAGCACCCCACTGACTAGTACAGTAAAGGTGTCATCATTCACGCATGCGCGTTACAGTCCACTGTCCTTGGCTGCCCTGCCAGGGTACATCGATGTCGAGCAAACGTTCTCACTATGTTAACAATGGCTGGATGCTTTCCAGATGGACCTTGTATATATTAATATACGTAAGTATACACACTTATATATTGTCTTGGTATACCTGCCTAAGAAAAATGCACATTTTTTCCTTCCATGAATCTCTTGGTCTGTTAAATGACTGAATCTCAGACAAAAGGTGCTGCCAAATACAAGTCTACTACAAGACACAAGACATGCATCAAAGTTTGTATCCGATGCTGTCTCTATTACCCCATTCTGTATTTGGGGCTGGATAGCATTGTGCTTTCGGTTGATGTCATTTATATTGGCATTTTAATGGCTTATATGGATGAAGTTTTAAATCTTAATGGCAGTTAGTGCGCCACTTTTCCAATAGAAAGTACAGTGTCTCTTCGGACACTCTGAGGCCAATGAGCACAAAAGCATGAGGCATTTGGGGTACAATTGCCATACGATTCCCGAAGTTCATATGCTTACCGAAGCCCATGACATTCCATCCTCTTTTTCTCAGCCAGGTTAATGACCTCAGGATTATCTGGTCTCCTGTGTTGCTTCCCCTCCCACTTGATGTTAGAAAGGCTGGAAGAAGGGCAATGCTGATGCCTGGAATAATGCTGTCCTTCTTATGCAAGAAACTGCATGGGAACACGTCCCAGAACTTCCACACATAAAGGCATATCTGGTCTTTAAGAATTTGCCATATGCCTGTAATCCTAGCACTCTGGGAGGCCGAGGCGGGCAGATCAATTGAGCTCAGGAGTTCGAGACCAACGTGAGCAAGAGGGAGACCCCGTCTCTACTAAAAAAATAGAAAGAAATTAGCTGGACAACTAAAAGTATATATATAAAAAATTAGCCGGGCATGGTGGCGCATGCCTGCAGTCCCAGCTACTTGGGAGGCTGAGGCAGAAGGATGGCTTGAGCCCAGGAGTTTGAGATTGCTGTGAATTAGGCTACACCACAGCACTCTAGTCCAAGTAACAGTGAGATTCTGTCTCAGAAAAAAAAAAAAAAAATTTTGCCTTAGGACTGAGGCAACCTTGACAGGTAGCTAAGGTGTCTGTAGCTCTAATGTCCCATTTTGGCTTTGAGGCCCAGGCACATGTGTTGGATCCTTGCACTGTCACTAGGAATTGAGGTGTCAGGGATAGATTTTAATATCCTCTATGTGGCTAAGATGCATTGAAATATTCATTAGGGATGCTATATTAAGAATTTATATTATTATGAAGAACATTTTACTAAGGAATATTAGGGTGGAAAACGCAAATCCAGATTGCTACAGGGACAGGCCTAAACTAGCTGGCTAATGTTACATGGGCAGTTGCTGTTAGTTGCAATGATCATCTGCAAATTTAACGGCAATATAAAGAAACCCCAAGCCGGGCGCGCTGGCTCACGCCTGTAATCCTAGCACTCTGGGAGGCTGAGGCGGGCGGATTGCTTGAGGTCAGGAGTTCGAAACCAGCCTGAACAAGAGCAAGACCCTGTCTCTACTATAAATAGAAAGAAATTAATTGGCCAACTAATATATAGAGAGAAAAAATTAGCCGGGCATGGTGGTGCATGCCTGTAGTCCCAGCTACTTGGGAGGCTGAGGCAACAGGATTGCTTGAGCCCAGGAGTTTGAGGTTGCTGTGAGCTAGGCTGACGCCACAGCACTCACTCTAGCCTGGGCAACAAAGCGAGACTCTGTCTCAAAAAAAAAAAAAAAAAAGCCCAGTGGGCTCAGTTTGCCTTTTCTTAATGAGTGAATTTAGAAAATGTCATTGCAGTTGTCCTGTTTCTCCAGTTTAAAAATAGCCTTACCTAAATTCATTGAGAAAACGTTTAATAGTTCTAATGAGGATGTTAAGTAAATATTCAAGCCAAGGTTTTTAGCTTTCTAGAACTAAATGAAATAAGTTGGTCTCATTATAGACTAGGCAAAACACGTTTGCTTTCTTTCGTGTACAGTTGAGTGCTGTAATACAGTGGTCCCCAACCTTTTTGGCACCAGGGACCAGTTTCATGGAAGACAGTTTTTCCACAGACTGGGGCAGGATGGTTTCAGGATGATTCATGTGCATTATATTTTCTACGCAGTCAAACCTTTCTGCTAATGATAATCTGTATTTGTAGCCGCTCCCCAGCGCTAGCATCACTGCCTCAGCTTCACCTCGGATCATCAGGCATGAGATTCACATAAGGAGCGGGCAACCTGCATCCTTCACATGCGCGGCTGACAGTAGGGTTCGCGCTCCTGTGAGAATCTAATGCTGCAGCTGATCTGACAGGAGGCAGAGCTTGTGCTGATGCGAGCGATGGGGAGTGGCTGGAAATGCAGATGAAGCTTTGCTCGCTTGCCTACCTGCGACACCCGGTTCCTAGCAGGCTATGGACTGGTGCCAGTACCGATCAGCGGCCTGGGCGATGGAGACTGCAGCTGTAATCGATTTGTAAGATCCCATGGCTTTTACAATACATTAGCACTCTGGTGATCCTGCCGGACACCTCCCAAAGGCCCCACCTCTTAAAGGTTTTGTTTTGTTGAACAAAAACAACAAGGAGTTGTGTTCAAAGCAGAACAAAATGCTTAGTCATAATGTCTTCCCATAGTTAAAATGCAAGAGGGTCAAATTATATTTTTCATTATTTCTTAAACTCAGATGGATGTTCATGTCACTAATTAGCCATGACCTTGATCACTAATTAGCCATGACCTTGGACAACAGGTTCGATAATTTGCTAGAATGGCTCACAGAACTCAAGGAAAAACTTATGTTTACAACTCAGGAACAGCCAGATAGAAGAGAAGCACAGAACAAGGTATGGAGGTAGAGAGGTCGTGAACATACCATGCCCTCTCTGGGCCACCATCCTTCCAGCATTTTGATGCATTTGCCAATCTGGAAGCTCATCAAACCTTGTTGTTGGAGAGTTTTCATAGAGCTTAATCTTCAGCCCTGCCTCCCTGCCTCCCCTTCCAGGAGGTTTGTGGGTGCGGCTGTAAGTTCCAGCTGTCTAATCACTTGGTCTTTCTGGTCAGCAGCCCCATCCTGAAGCCATCTAAGGGCCCCATTCGAAGTTACCTCATTAGAAGAAACTCAAGTATGATCAAAAGGGGAGTTTCTCCACAACCCATAGTCAGAAATACATTCCACACTGTAACTAATTATATGTACCCATACATTTGTAACTGAAATAAAAGTTGCACAAAGTAATACCCATACTACCAGCAGTATACTCTAATCTTTTCTAGTCTATTTCATTTCTTACTTCTTCAATTAAAGCTATTTCTAGGCCGGGCGCGGTGGCTCACGCCTGTAATCCTAGCACTCTGGGAGGCCAAGGAGGGAGGATTGCTCAAGGTCAGGAGTTCGAAACCAGCCTGAGCAAGAGTGAGACCCCATCTCTACTATAAATAGAAAGAAATTAATTGGCCAACTAATATATGTAGAAAAAATTAGCCGGGCATGGTGGCGCATGCCTGTAGTCCCAGCTACTTGGGAGGCTGAGGCAGCAGGATTGCTTGAGCCCAGGAGTTGGAGGTTGCTGTGAGGTAGGCTGATGATTTGGCACTCACTCTAGCCTGGGCAACAAAGCAAGACTCTGTCTCAAAAAAAAAAAAAAAAAAAAGCTATTTCTAGGTGCTGCATTAATGAAATTCAAATTTTTCTTCTTTTTGCTTTTTCTGTGTTTTCCATAGCAAACCCTTTTTGTAGTAAGACAAAACAGTACACATTTATTTAAAGATTATTTTCTTTCCTTTCAAGTAGAACTGGGACTCAAAAAATGTTGGCCAAGGGGAAGAAAACCAAGCTGGGTCCTTGATCACATTTCTAACATCTCCTTGCAGGGGTTGAAGTATGTTGGAATCTGAAACAGAGGCTCCTAACGGTCTACTGAGAGAAAGCTGTGGTCTGTGATCCTCACTCTGTTAAAAGTATGTTGAACTTGGCAGTGTTTTTGGATTGAGACCAGATGCAGGGAGTGCCCAGACAGATAATGACACAGGATAAATATATCATTTCCACAGCCTGTGGGAGGTGCTTAATATTTTAAAAGCATACTTAAATATTCAGAGGCATTTCTTTTCTCCCTGCGCAGGTGGCAAAATGTTCTGTGAATCACTTGTAGCTTAAAAAACAAAAAAAGTTATTCAGTTAAAGGGTTACTTTTGGAGTTTGAGGTGTCATGAGCTGGCCAAGTGCCTTTTATTCTTTTTTTGGGTAATGTCAACTTTGAATGTGTGTAAGTATTTTCAGATGCAATTTGATGTCAGCCTGGTTGACCTGCAATTTCCAAATATTTCTACGATTGACAGAATGGCAACTGTCTCTGCATTAGTACGGGTTTAATTGTTGAACGGATGGGGAACAGGCTTCTATTTGGTAACTCTCTCCAGATCCTATTATTTAGAGAGCTAGCAAAGATCTTAGCAATCATCTGATCCAGCTTCTTCAAGTTACAGATGAAGAAAGAGGTCAAGAAAGGTGCAGGGACTTGCTCATGTGGCTTGTAAGTGGCAGAGCCATGGGTAGAACCCAGGCTTTGAGCCCCAGCTCTCTCTCTTGCACCTGGACACTCATCAGAGTGGATCAGAGTTGCTCCCCTTCCTCTCTCATCCAGTGCTAAGTCTGTTTCCCAGTATCTTCAGCCAAATCCCTCCTCTTCAAGCTTTGGCACCCCTCTTGTTCTTCTATCAATTCTCTATCAAAGCTGTCATTATTAAAAAGTTCTTCCAATTTTCATAATAACTTTTGCTGAAAAAACATTCATTTTACACATCTGACTTTTTGAATCCAGTGACAGAAATATTTAGTGGAAGTCTTTGCTGTTTTATTTTTTACTTTTTTTTTTTTTGTCATTGGAGAAATGACTGTTCGTAGGGATTATTACATTTCTCTCTCCCTCCTCTCATTTTTCCTGAGTTTATTAGTAGTTATTTCACAGGAATTTTTCTTAAGCTACTACCCAAGGGAATAGCAAAATCTGGTTTCTTCTCTAAATGTCCTTTAATTAATATTGAGACTATGTTATACCACAGGAAGGGGAGGATATTTCTAGGTAGAAAAATCTCATTTTATATGGAGTTGAAGTCTTCCTCCTATGCCTGGGTGATTGTCATTCTAGTTCAGTCTTTTATAACCATTCTAGATAACATCTAATCCCCTTTCCACAAGGTAGCCCTTAAAATTGGGAGTTCACTCTCATTTCTCCTTCTGACTTTCCCACCCCAATATTTTTCTTCTTAAGCTATACTTCACACATTTCTCTAAGCTCCCAACTACTTCCCTGCCATATCCCTTTGATATAATGCCAGCCACCACATCCAATTAATTTTTTTAAAAAAAATATTTTTGTAGAGACTAGATCTTGCTGTGTTGCCCAGGCTGGTCTTGAACTACTGGCCTCAAGTGATCCTCCTGCCTTGGCCTCCCAAAGTGCTAGGATTATAGGCATGAGCCCTGCCAGTTTACATATTTAGAATAATATGTGAAGATATGACAGTATTATCCATAAGTACAGATAGAAGTTTCTACTCTGCAGGAGGCAGTATTGCATGCAGGCCAAGAGCTTGAGCTCCAGGGGCAGCTGAGGGGGCTCAGGTCTGGCAGAGCCAGGTACTAGCTGCACAAGCTTGGGAAAGTGACTCAACTTCACCTTTCCTCACCTGAAGGCCAAGGATGGTGATAATGCACACCTCATGATTAGAGATAATTCCAATAAGGTGATTTAGGTAGGAACTGAGAGTAGACAAAATACATATTTCTGCGCAAACATTTTTTTTTCTGTTTAAATTCTTTTTTTTTTATTTCAGCATATTATGGGGGTACAGATTTTAAGGTTTCAATAAATGCCCTTTCCCCCCTCTGCACAAACATTTTAAAAGACCTCTTAAGATATCTTTGTAGACACAATGGAGAAATATTATTTCTACTAACTCTAACTCTCGATTGGGATATTTAACAGTATAAATGCATCTAAACACTAGGCGATTAGAACAGTGCTTATAGTAGGCACTCAATAAATGCTAGCACTTACTGTTTTTAGTTATTATTATACTAAAACTATTTTTCCAGTTTGTTGCAGTATTTCTCCCTTACCTACTCTTCCACTCTCCTTTCATTCCCTCCACAACCTCCTCACAATAACTCTACCTACTCCACAAATGCCTAGAATATTAATGTTAAAAGTGCAATGTTTTTCTCCTATACCTATTGGTAACTGAAAAAAAAAAAAGTGAGGTTTATAATTTGTTGGAAAAGGAGCGCTTTATTTTCTAAGAGTTTACATCTCACAGTGGCCATTCTGGCAGGCTGGGAAAAAGGACTCCTGGCCGCAAGCCAGGAATATGTGCTTCAAGGAAAGGATAAAGGGAACAGGATTTTGTACTGGGAGTGGGGGGTGGTGGTGGCTAAATATGCATATTTAACAAGCTGTAAGAAGAGTCATGAATATTTATGAAAAGATAACTTTGCTCCTGCCCAATGGGGCTTTCTGTCCTTTTATGGAGTCCACATTTAAAAACGGCTGCCCTCTATGTCAAAAAGGTAAAACAAGGACATGAAAACCCTCTCTGCACACACTCTGTTAAAACTGTTAAAACCACTTCATGGCCTTTTATCATGAAAGAATGCTGGCCTGGCCCTTAGGAAATAAAGCCTGATGGCCGTTAGCAAGGGAGGGGTAAAATGAGGCGTGTCCCACCTTCCATCCCATCATGGCTGGGAACTCAGTTTTAAGGTTTCTCTGGGGTTCCCTTGGCTGAGAGGGCTCAGTTCAGTCAGCAGGAGGCTTAGGATTTTATTTCTAGTTCACACTATTCTTTTTCCAACTTATGTTCGAACTCCCCCAAACTCCAGGTACATGACTTAACATTTTCTAAATTAAAAAGATCTTGTCCAATATGACCCGCTGTTCAAGTATAACAAGATCTTTTGAGATCCTGACTTGGTCATGTCCCATATTTATTATCTGTGTTGATTTTATGTCTCCCTCACGTGGTATGAACGCGAGAGCAATGCAAGTTGGAATGAGAGCTGCCAGAGGAACGAGAGCATACTTACACAGACACGTCTACTTTCCACCAACACCCTGTCTCTGGGGATTAGGATGTTTAACCAGTTATGAATCCAACCAAATGCACTATAAATCAGCCTGTATTTCTCTATAGAAATACTTCTCTGTACTTCAAATATAGAGAGATCTCAAGAGGCCTAGCAAACTTTTGTAGAGATTCTTTTCGCTCCTAGTGGGAAACCTATCGACAAAGGAAATGAGGTTAAGTAGGCAACATTTTTCATGGTGGACCTACTCAGGCTTCCGGGGATCAAAGCATTCCTTTATGAAGGCTGAGCCGTCAGCCCAGAATCAACATCAGTCTAACTGTGGTCACTGCAGCCTGCTGAAAGTTGGATTATATGTGCCAGTAGATCCACGCTTCTAGCATTTCTTTCCCTTTGCCATTGCTCACGAAATCAACAATAGCGTGGTAAGCTCACCTGCAGATTCTGCGAGTTCCCTGGGTTGTAATTATTTAGACTGGACACCCAAACATCTTTAAGCAAACCAGGTAAGCCTGCTCTGTCCCTTCATCTTCCCTAGGTGCTCTTGTGTGCACTGATGAGACTCCCAGCCTGTCACACTGAACTGTAATTATATGTCTGCTTGTTTGCCCTCAGTTGGTGAGCAACTAGAAATGCTTTTCACAGTTTCCTCGCCTTTGTATTTTATTGCTTCTTATAGTTCCTGGCATATAACGGATGCTCAAAAGATTTTGGTGAGCTGAAATAAACAGTAGTGGCTAACATCTGTTGAGTGGTTATCATGTGATAGGAATTGTGCTAAATGCTTTATACACACAATCACATTTAATTCTCACAATAACACTAAGAGGCAAATAATACTATCCTCATTTCACAGGGGAGGCGATTGTGGTGTAGAGAAGCTAATTGCCCAAAGTCATGTGGGGCGGCAGAGCCAAGATCCAAATCCAGGTAATTTGGCCCTAGGCCCTGAGTAGGTGGTCAACTTCATGGAATTTGAATGGCAATGGGCTGTTAACTTTGATTTTCCTCTTACGTGATGTCTTTTAAAAGTTCTTTTTACCTACAGATTTGAGAACCGAGAGAGAACATGGGTCAGACAATCTGAGGTGTGAACCTCTTAGAGCTATCACAGTTCAGAGTCTGGATCTTGCCTCTATAGGAAGTGCACAGCAGGGGCCTTTATCTCATATTACCTGTGTGTCCCATCACTTGCCCACCTGCCTTTGCAACAGTGATACTCTGTGGTAACATAACGCCCCAAAGTCTTGGCTCGGAAATCAGCTATCAACACCTGACACATTGCCTCTGAAGATGGTCGTCTCCTATCACGGGCTCACTTTCTCAGAGATAACATGTGACAGGTATTATTTCCATTCTGTTTTTTTTTTTTTTTTTCTATTTCCTTCCTTCTGCTTGCTTTGAATTTAGACTGCTCTTTTTTTTTTTTTCCTATTAATAGTTTCTTAAAGTGGAATGTTAGGTTATTGATTGAAGATCTTTCCTCTTTTTTAATATAGGTGTTACAACTACATATTGATCCCTAAGCACTGCTTTCAGTACATCCCGTAGGTCTTGCTATGATGTGTTTCTGTTTTTATTTATCACAGACAATTTTCTAATCTCCCTTATATTTCATGTTTGGCCCTTTGGTTATTTAAGAATGTGTTGTTTAATTATGACATATTTGTAAATTTTCCAAATTTCTTTCTGTTATTGATTTTTAATTTCATTCCATTGTGGTCAGAATACATACTTTGTTAGTTTGCAGTCCTTTTAAATTTATTGTGGTTTGCTTTATGACTATCATACAGTCTATCCTGGAGAATGTCCATGTGCACTTGAGAAGAATGGGTGTCTGTTGTTGGGTGGAGTGGTTTATAGATGGATGTTAGGATTTATTGGTTAATAGTGTTGTTGAAATCTTCTCTTTTCTTATTGATCTTTTGCTTAAGTTGTTTATTCGTTATTGAAGTGGGTATTAAAACCTCTAATTATTATTGTTTAGCTCTCCCTTCAATTATATCAGTTTTGCTCCATGTATTTTGGGGCTCTGTTAGATGCATATATATTTATAATTGTTGTCTTCCTGATGGATTGACCCTTTCATCATTATAAAATGTATTTTGTCTCTAGTAACAGTTTTTGTCTTAAAGTCTATTTTGTTTGATGCTAGTATACCCAATCCTGCTCTCTTTTGGTTGCTATTTTCATGGTATATCTTTTTCTATCCTTTTGCTTCCAATCTGTTTGTGTCCTTGGACATAAAATGTCTTTCCTATAGACAACATATAGTTGGCTGATGCTTTAAAAAAAAAATCCATTCTACCACTCTCTGCCTTTTGATTAGAGTGTTTAGTCCAATTACATTTAGTATAATTACCAACAAATTAGGATTTATATTTGACATTTTTCTATTTACTTCCTATATGTCTTATTTTCTCTCTATTTCTCTATTACCTATTTATTTTGTGTTAAATAAATATTTTCTAGTATACCATTTGAGTTCCCTTGTTGTCTCCTTTACTATATATTTTTTCAGCTATTTTCTTAGTGGTTGCTCTGGAATTACACTTAATGTCCTAACTTAAAAATAATCCAGTTTGGATTAACACCAGCTTAATTTCAATATTATGTAAAAATTTTGCTCTGATATAGTTCTGTTTCCTCCTGTGTGCTATTATTGTCATACCAGTTGCATCTTTACACATTATAAACTCTTCAACATGGCTCTATAATTATTATTTTATACAGTCTTTTATATTTTATAGGAGAAGAGTTACAAACAAGATGTGCGCTATCTTTTCTTTTTACTCTTGTATTTACCTTTATCATTGCTCTTTATTTTTTTGTGTGGATTTGAATTATTTTCTAGTGTCATTTCATTTCAAGGATTTCCTTTAGTATTTTTTTTTTTTGAGACAGAGTCTCACTTTGTTGCCCAGGCTAGAGTGAGTGCCGTGGTGTCAGCCTAGCTCACAGCAACCTCAAACTCCTGGGCTCAAGCAATCCTGCTGCCTCAGCCTCCCAAGTAGCTGGGACTACAGGCATGTGCCACCATGCCTGGCTAATTTTTTCTATATATATTAGTTGGCCAATTAATTTCTTTCTATTTATAGTAGAGATGGGGTCTCGCTCTTGCTCAGGCTGGTCTCGAACTCCTGAGCTCAAATGATCCGCCCACCTCGGCCTCCCAGAGAGCTAGGATTATAGGCTTGAGCCACCGCGCCCGGCCTCCTTTAGTATTTTTTATAGAACAGGTCTGCTAGTGATGAATTTTCTCACTTTTTGTTTATCTAGGAATATCTTACTTTCTCTTTTGTTTTATTATTAATTTTTTTTAGATTAGTCAAGTGCAGTAGTTAGGAGGGGTGGAAATAGTAGAACAGGAGTACAATCTGTAACTGACTGTGAACAATCAAGTAAGATAACGTACTACCTTCGGACCAGCCTCCTTTTGTTTTTAAAGTGTAGTTTTGCTGGGCTTAGAAAAATTCTTGGTTGACAGGTTTTTTTTTTTTTTTCTTTCAGCATTTTGAATGTGTCGTCCACTGATCACTACATTGTTTCTGTTGCAAAGTCAGCTGTTAATCCTATTGAGGAACCTTGGTACATAATGTGTTGTTTTTCTCTTGTTGCTTTCAAGATTCTCTCTTTTCCTTTGGGTTTTGAAAGTTTAATTATGATGTATCTAGGTGGAGATATCTTTGTGTTTATCCTACCTAGAGTTTGTTAAGCTTTCTAGATATGCAGAATAATGCTTTTCTACAAATTAGAAAAGTTTTTGGCCCAAATATTTCTTGCATATTCTGTCTTCCCTCTTCTCTTTCTCCTCTGTGACTCTCATTATGCATTTGTTGGTATTCTTTTTTTTTTTTTTTTTTTCCGAGACTGAATCTCACTCTGTTTCCCAGGCTAGAGTGCCATTATATCAGTCTAGCTCACAGGAACCTCAAACTCCTGGGCTCAAGCAATCCTTCTGCCTCAGGCTCCCAAGTAGCTGGGACTACAGGCATGCACCACTATGCCTGGCTAATTTTTTCTATATATTTTTAGTTGACCAATTAATTTCTTTCTAGTTTTTGAGTAGAGACGGGGTCTCGCTCCTGCTCAGGCTGGTTTTGAACTCCTGACCTTGAGCCATCTGCCCACCTCAGCCTCCCAGAGTGCTAGAATTACAGGTGTGAGCCACCATGCCCGTCCCCATTTGTTGGTATTCCTGATGGTGTCTCACAGGTCTCTGAGGCTCTGTTCATTTTTCTTCATTCTTATTTCTCTGTTTCTCAGACTGGATAATCTCAGTTGACTGATTTTGATGTTTATTAATTCTTTCTTTTTCCTGTTTAAATATACTGTTGAACCCATTTACTTTTAGTTATTGTACTTTTCAACTCCAGAAACTCCCATCCCTCCCTCCCTTCCTTTCCTTCTTTTCTTAGTCAGAAGGAAGGGCTCTGAATGAGAATGTTATCAGACTGTAGGTGGGGGTTGAGGAGTAAGGATTAGCGAGGAGGAATCAAAGGAAGGTGAAGGCACTAAAGATGGAGATAACCTATTTTCCAAGTTTCAAAAAATTTGGGGTTGGAGTAGTGTGTGAATGTGTGTGTCTTAATATTCTTAGCAAATCATGGCAGGGGTGAGGAGATGTAGAAGGAAACTTCTGGACTGGCAACTGGAAGTCAGGAAGCTGTCCTAAGTGGTGTGTCTTCTTGGTTGGGATCCATTTTCTGTTAAAGAGCTGGTCTAAGGTACTTCAGACTGGAAATTCTATAGTCATATGAGTTAGAAGCCTGTAAGATACAGCAGCCCAAAATTAAAGTGAAGTAGAAAGGGCCTGAAACATTTCTGAGTTTATTATTGTTTTTGGAAAGTATTTTTGCCTTTATATAAAGACAATAAAACAAGAGAGCTACTAAGTCCCACACTAAGGTGTGCCATCTTTACTTTTTACCTTTGGTGTTTGAACAAATGTCTTGATCCAGAGACTCCTTCCTAACAAAGCCTTTCTTTCTGGGACCAGAGCATGGTGTGGCTTCTTGGAGGAAGGAAGCAGGCTCTTGCTCAGTCAAGTTCAGGTGTCACATGGATGGGTTTGGATCACTGTCACCATCGTCAATAACAGAAGACGGATCATTGTGTGGGGCACAAATGTAGCACGTTGGTAAATCCTTACTTGAGAACCGATCAGGAGTTCTGCTGAACCAGTAGTTGCGTTTTTAACAACACAGACTATTTGCACGGAATGTGAGCTAAAATTTATACAGACTATCTCGGGATCTATTTCGATTGCCCCTTATTCCCATTAAGATGGATTTATCAGCTTACTTTATGTCACTAAGTCTAGTTGATACTCCAGGCAAAATAGTGATACAAGCGAGTTTCCTGCAACACTTTAACTATTTTTCCAAAGTCCTCTTAAAATGCTAGGCCTGCATTGATTGCATACTTCCTTCCTTTGCCTACAAATATGCTCTCAAATTCTCCAATCATAACCGGAGGCAAATGACTAATAACAGTTTATAGCTCTTCTCAAGGATATTTTCAAATGAAGAGGAACAAAGGCATCAAAGGGTAGCTGATGCTGTGATTCAAGAATGGTAAATTAGTGGCACCCCATGGCTAATCGTCATTGTTCTATAGTGACTGTCCTGGGAGCTGTGAGGGGAGGATTGTGAGGCTGAGTCAAAGCCAGGGGGAGAAGGAGACCCTGATGGACTAGAGATGTCTGCTGTGGATTAGCAAGGAGTCACCGTGGTATACATGACACATTACCAAGCCTGGTGTGTAGGAAAGATGCCTGCTGTGCAGTTCATCAGAATTAGGCTTGATTAGGAGCCCTGTCACTGATTTATGAACTGAGTTGCCAAGAGAATTAAATGAGATGTGAATTAAATGAGATGATGTATATAAGAGTATTCAGAGAATTTATAAACCTGTTTTATTCATCTTTGTATTTTGGCTCAGTGCCTGGCCCACAATAGGCTCCCTGTAAATATTTGTTGAATTAATAGATGCTGTCTATAAAAACAGGGAAAAGGAATGAATCTAATGGTTAGATCTGAAGACTCAGCTCAACAAATAGGAAAGAATTTGGGGATCACTAGGGCTTTCCTACAGGCTCTTGGAAGTCACTATTAATGGGTTTTCCTCTGCTTTTTTAAATTTAAAAAAGTTATTATTAAAGTAAAACAAACAAAGAGAAGTACACAAATCACAAGGGTACACAGCTCCATGAGCTCTCATGTATCTATGTAACCACAATCCAGGTAAATACTGGAAAACCACCAAACACGCCTCCTCCCATCGTCAGCTATTCCCTTCTCTCAAGAATACCGTCATCCTGACTTTTAACATCGTTTATTAATTTAGCCCAATATTTTGTGAGATTCAAAATGTGTGTTGCATGGAGTTTGTAATTTGTTCATTTTTTCTTAATGCATCATATTCTTGTGTATAATACACCATAATTTGTTCATCCATTCACCTGCCGATGAACATTTAGATTGGTGCTAGTTTGGGGCTATTACAAATAAAGTCGCTATAAACATTTTGGTGCTTTTGACCCATATTTCTGTTGGATGTAAGTAAAACCTTGGAGTGAAATTGCCAAGTCATAGGGTATGTTTATGTTATGTTTATGTCAACTTTAGTCGACACCACCAAAAATCCGTCCGATGTGGTTGTGCCAATTTACATTCCTTCCAACAGCATATGTGAGTAACCACTGCTCTGCATCCTTGTCAAAACTTGTCATTGTCAGCCTTTTTGATTTTAGCCTTTCTAGTGCATGTATAATATTGTTTCTTCTGATTTTACCTGTCACAGGGATTTTTTTTTTTTTTTTTTTTTTTTTTGAGACAGAGTATCGCTTTGTTGCCTAGGCTAGAGTGAGTGCCGTGGTGTCAGCCTAGCTCACAGCAACCTCAGACTCCTGGGCTCAAGCGATCCTGCTGCCTAAGCCTCCCGAGTAGCTGGGACTACAGGCATGTGCCACCATGCCCAGGTAATTTTTTCTATATATATTAGTTGGCCAATTAATTTGTTTCTACTTATAGTAGAGATGGGGTCTCGCTCTTGCTCAGGCTGGTTTCGAACTCCTGACCTTGAGCAATCCGCCCACCTTGGCCTCCCAGAGTGCTAGGATTACAGGCGTGAGCCACTGCGCCTGGCATTGATTTTAATTGGCATTTCCCTGATGACTAATGTGGATGTGCTTCTTTTCACATATTTACTAGCCATTTGAATTTCTTCTTTCTTGATTCCTCCTCTTATCCTTCAAGACCATGACTTACAGTTGGAATTTTTATTTTGAATCAATATATGTTATCGATGATACTTGTTAGAAGTGATCAAATTCTGGTTTAGTAACTAGAATTCAGGACTCCCTGTGGGAAACTTGTTGCTAATTTCTTTTCTTTAAGTAGAAAGGTCAGTATTTAGGCTGGGCAGGATGGCTCATACCTATAATCCTAGCACTTTCGGGGACTGAGGCAGGAACATCACTTGAAATCAGGAGTTTGAAACCAGCCTGGGCAACACAGTGAGACGCCATCTCTACAAAAGATAGAAAAATTACCTGGACATGGTGGTGCTCATCTGTAGTCCCAGCTACTTGGGAGGCTGAGGCAGGAGGATTGCTTGAGCCCAGGAGTTTAAGGTTGCAGTGAGCTATGATGACACCACTGCACTCTAACCTGGGTGACAGAGTGAGACCTTGTCTCGGGGGAAAAAAAAGAAAAAGAAAAATCAGTATTTGGAAGTGTATTTTCTGTACATTATCCATTCTCATGGGAAACTCATACTTTCTGAATGGCTATTAAGTACTTTATATTGTATATTTTAAATATATATGTAAGCCAAGTGCGGTGGCTCATGCCTGTAATCCCAGCTACTGGGAAGGCTGAGGCAGGAGGATCGCCTGAGGCCAGGAATGCAAGACCAGCTTGTGCAACACAGGGATAAAAATGTAAAACATTCTCCCCAAGTCTGGACTATTGCTACCATTTGCCTTTTCTATCCATCACTCTGCTACGGGGAAGCAAAACACTGTGCAGATTTTATAACATTCAATAGTGTGACAGAGCTGAGCAACGGGCAGCCCACCCTGAGGCTCTCTGTCACCTCTCATCTGCTATGCCTGGTTCTTACCTGTTTGTTCCCTGTACCTGGATTCTGCCTCCCAGCCAGAGCCTTGGAGCTGACTCTTGGTTGGACTGTTTGTCCCCGGATGCTATCTGCTGGCTCACTTTTAGTTCCTGGTTTTATAGCTTGTGAGCTGGTTATGTCCCCAACCTCGACCCCCATGCCTGCCCTAGACCTCACAGTTCCAAAGCAGCTGGTTGCATCCATGGTCCTTTGGGATTTATTCCCAGAATGCAAGCATGATTTAGTATCAAAGAAATCTACCACTGTTTCTGGAATTAAAAAATATTCTATTCTGCTGTTCATGAATTATGTTGTGACCATTCTTAAATATTTGATTTCTAAAATTAAATCACAGTTGATAACTAGGACAATGATGCAAAATCCTGGTAGCTTAATAATATGGCGTAGTAAAAAGAGGTGAAATCACTGGCATTCCTTTAATCGGTTTGCAGTAGAAGAGGGGGCAGGTTCACCTTGGGCTAATTTGTGCATTCAGAAAAGTGAGCACGTGCTGCACTCCTTGAGGTGTCACCCCAATGTAAATGTCGTCTGGCTTGTGTCTATTAATTCTCATCTCAGCAACAAACGGAATATGGGCTACTGACTGGCTGTTAATCATTCTGTGACATCTGCATCTAAATAAATTGGCTTAATCTGGAGACAAATGACTGCAGTCGGTGTGGCTCACAGCGATGAGAATGTCCTTTACTATTCCCAGCGTGTTCTTTGGGGGTTGCTCAGATCACACGTTACCCCCTGACGCACAAACGGTCACATGATGCTGTGATCACGTTTGATGGTGACGTGGGTCCCACGCTTCAGTTAATCACCAGGAGGAGTGACACGGCGGCCCAGGAAGGCTGGAGCCCGCAGGGCTCACAGGGAAAAACCTCAGCTTTTCCTTTCAGTCATTTAATGAGATTCCATAAAATAAAGCTGCTTTCTCTTGTGCGTTGTCAGCAAAAACGGAGTGTGTGCAAACTGTCTTCTGAGTTCCTGATTTTACTTGGACAGCCCTTCAGCCTAAAATTTTCTAGATTAAAAACAAACAAACAAAAAATCAGTCTCCTCTTATTTCATTAGTGTCTTTGGAAAGGTTCGTAACAAATATGTGAAGGCACATGCTGTCCTTTCAGGAGGAGCACAAGGTTTGCTGTGCAAGGACGTGAGCCCAGACAGTGGCACTATTTTGGGAAGTGTATGGTAGGTAGGAAGGTACCACATGTACCAAATAAAATGATCTTGTTGATGTAAAATAGCAATTTGAGTGTCCTTACTGGTAAAATAATTAGAAGTAGCTAACAGACGACTTCATATAGAGCATTTAGCTACCAATACTGTTGTTCTTTAGCATCACTTCTCTGTCTCTGGTGCCTCCTTCCTCTCCCTTTTGCTCAGCCCCTGGCCTGTCACTCACCCCTGCCTGTGGAGCCCCCCACCTCAGTAACCGCCCCTCCCCCACTGCCCCTCCCCCACTGTCCCATCCCAATCTCTTACCATCCCAATCTTTTACCATCTCAGGAAGGGGCAACTCCACTTATCCCTTGTTCAGGACCCAAACCCAGGCGTCCTCTTTGACTCCTCCCTCTCAATCACACCCCGTGGCCCGGGCCTCCTAGCGGCATGTTGACTCTGTCTCCCCAAATACATCTCAAATTTGACCCCTTCTCTCCACCTCCAGTTTCAGCGCCTTAGTTTCAGCTGCCCATCATTGCTTCCCTCAGCCATGTTGAGCCACAGTCATTCTTTTGAGTCTCGATTTAATCATATCATTCCCTAGCTTCCACAATGAAAGGAAAAACAAAAAAACAAACAAAAAAATCACTCAAAAGCCAACCAATTTAAGCTCTGTGGTCCACAACACTACTCGTGATTGAAGCTCAGTTACTTTCTAACCCCTTTCTTGCTCCTGTTCCAGCAGCTGGGTTAGTTTTATTTTGGTTTCATAAACTAGCTCCTACAAATCTATCAACTAGAAAGAAACAACACAACAGAAAACCAGCAGTGGCTAGAGGCTGAGTTTATTGCTCTATGAGACTTTGGCAGCGTCAGGGGGTTGGGGGCGGGAAGCAACATTGGATTCTGCTGGGAATTTGAATGCAGGGGGTTGATGAGGATTGGATAAGAAGCATGATACAAACAGGATTTGGATTGGTGGAAACAGCAAGGTAAATATTTTGAGACAAAGGGCTTTAGGGCTTAAACTGTTGGTGGTTTTTATTAAAGAGCTGATAGATCTTTCCGGAAGTTTCAGTAATGAATAATCTAGTTATGTGCCTGGGGAAGAGTGTCCTGGGGGCGGGACGTGGTGACTCACCCCTGTAATCCTAGCACTCTGGGAGGCAGAGGTGAGGAGGATTGCTTGAGCCCAGGACTTTGAGGTTCCTACTATAGAGATAACATCTACAAATCAATAAGAAAATTGACAAACGTCAAAGAATTTGTAGACGTTATCTCTATAGTAGGAAAATTAGCCCTTTGATTTTGATAAACATTGCAAATTTTTTTTCCTAGTGCTTTCCACATTCCATATGGTGATTTTTTTTTTTTTTTTTTTTGAGACAGAGTCTCACTTTATTGCCCAGGCTAGAGTGAGTGCCGTGGCGTCAGCCTAGCTCACAGCAACCTCCAACTCCTGGGCTTAAGCAATCCTGCTGCCTCAGCCTCCCAAGTAGCTGGGACTACAGGCATGTACCACCATGCCCGGCTAATTTTTTTCTATATATATTAGTTGGCCAATTAATTTCTTTCTATTTATAGTAGAGACGAGGTCTCGCTCTTGCTCAGGCTAGTCTCGAACTCCTGAGCTCAAACGATCCGCCCACCTCGGCCTCCCAGAGAGCTAGGATTACAGGCTTGAGCCACCGCGCCCGGCCCATATGGTGATTTTTGCCACATGAAATTTTGTAATTTTTTTTTTTTTGTGTGTGTGTGTGTTGGAACTTCAGATTCTTTTTCTTTATTTTTTTGCAGTTTGAATATTTATTTATTTTATTTTATTTTTTTGTTCTACTTTTTTTAAGCACATTATGGGGGTACAAGTGTTAAGGTTACATATATTGCCCATGCCCCCCCTCTGAAATTTTGTAATTTTATGTTGACAAATATTTTGATCTTTTTAAAAAATGACTTCCGGGTATGTGTCATACTCCCAGATTATAAAAATACTTTGCTTCAGCTTCTTATATTTGTATGGCTTCATTTTGGGGGTTACATTTAAATCTTTGATCCATTTGGAATTTATTGAGGTACAGTTGTAAGATATGGATTCAATACAGTTTTTCCATGTGGTGGCTCACTTAATACAACCTATTGAGCAATCCATCCAGCATATTCTCACAAATATCTAGCTCTGTCTCTGAGTCCCTAGTCTGTCTTATAAATTTGTCAATTAATGTATTGCACTGTTTTAATTATTATAGTTTTATATGATGTTTTAATATTGGTTTGTCCCATCTCATTGCTTTCTTGTTTAGGAGTTTTCTGGCTCTCTTAGGTTGCTTATTTTTCATGTGAATTTTAGAATCAGCTTGTCTAATTCTATACTCTCCCCAACTAAATCTCAATGGTGATTTTATTTATCATGTTGAATTTATACATTAGCTTAAGGGCATTTATATTTTATGATGTTAAGTCTTCCTATCCAAGTTGATAATATGCTTTTATATATATATTTTTATAGACAGTGGGAATTAGTAATGGCTAGATATGTTTTTTTTTTTTTTTTTTTTTAGACAGAGTCTCGCTTTGTTGCCCAGGCTAGAGTGAGTGCCATGGTGTCAGCCTAGCTCACAGCAACCTCAAACTCTTGGGCTTAAGCAATCCTTCTGCCTCAGCCTCCCGAGTAGCTGGGACTACAGGCATGCACCACCATACCCGGCTAATTTTTTCTATATATTTTTAGTTGGCCAATTAATTTCTTTCTATTTATAGTAAAGACGGGTCTCGCTCTTGCTCAGGCTGGTTTCAAACTCCTGACCTCGAGCAATCTGCTTGCCTCGGCCTCCCAGAGTACTAGGATTACAGGCGTGAGCTACCGCGCCCAGCCGTAGATATGTTTTTATGTGTGTTCAAGTTTATTTTGTGTCCTTTGATAATGTTAAAATTTTTATTATTAATATTTTAATATTAAAAATTTTTCTTCAATAGGTATTTCACATTCTTGCTATGTTTATCACCAGTTTTTTCTTTTTTGTTCTTAATGTAAATGGGATTCCTGCACTCTCACATAAATTAACTATTATTGTTTGTATATATGAAGGTATTTAATTCTGTATATTAATTTTGATGTTTTATGGAATTCTCTTATTGTTTGTAACATAATTTTTAATTGAATTCTTCAGGTATGAAATCGTAGTTTGTATATATTAATAACTTCCTCTCCAATTAAATATCTGTAAGTTTCCTTTTGAGTACTTGTTCAGGTAAATACCTCAATGATAATGATGGTATCCTCTTATTTTCAGCTATAGTGAGATTCTTTCTCATATTCCTTCATTAAGCATGATGCTGACTTTTGAGTTGAGATAGCTGTGTTGTATTATGATAAGAAAGTGCCTAACTTTTTTCATTTTATTGACTATTTATCAAGAATGTGTGTTGAATTTTATCAAATGCCTCTTAAGCATTTATAAAGAAGGCCATAGGATTTTTCTTCTTAAATCTATTAATATAGGTAGATTTTCTGATACTTAATCATGCTTTTATTCTGGGAATATATTCTAATTGGTCATAGTGTATAATTTTTTAAATAATCTGCTATAATATTTTGCTAGTTTTTATAGGATCTTTGCATTGATTTTTTTGTATGTGTCTGTTAGCTTTGTTGAATGTTGGTGCTGATGGTGTGTATATTGTATAAACACAACGTGAACAAGACTGAGGTCACACATCCATCTCTGAGCCAATCTCTGTCACCAGGGGAAAGCGTAGGTCTTGGCCACATGGACACTCTTGGATCTGACTGTGGTGTCAGTTTCATGTGAAGCAAATGGGCTGAGAGTTAATAAGGTTGGTTCCCCCAAAGCAAAATTGGGGCCCAGTTACCTAAAACAGAGGGATACTATGTGGAGAAAACCACAGATGTCCCACTATAGGCAGAGTTGGTGGCAATCTAGCTTGGATATTTCAAATTTTATTTATAGTACAGGCAGGAAGTTTCTCCGCTGATAATTGTGTGGTTCATGAAAACTCTTATCAGCCCTAGACCAACAACATCAAGACTTCTATGTGGGAGAATAAATCCCTAATTTGTTTAAGCCGTTAATGGAAACACCTTCCTATGGAAATAAAAGCATGAACTGTCATCACTGGGAGATCCAAAGGCTTGAGGTATTTCACATTTCTCTATTTAAAGGTCCCAGAGCAAATTCAGGTGCAAAGGAGAGGCCTTAAATTGAATCTCCTTATTTGTAGGTCAGTTGCGTGGATTCCTCCTTGAAAAGACTCGTATGTTCCAGTATAGTACATTTCTCATAGTAACAAAATGTTGGAATTAAAAACAGTTATTGAGTTTAAAATAATTTTCATGTTCTCAGGAATCTATGTAAAAAGATCTGATTTCCATTTGGAAGTAGTTCAAGTGCTTTATGAAATATTTATATAGGGAAGATATGCTTCCTTGCTGTCTTTTTATTCAAGACTTCTTATTTAAATCTACGCTAGATCAAATCAATATTAGAGTGGTAATGTAAAAGAAATTAAAACTATTTTAAACAGCTGTTAGAACAGTGGTTTAATTCAAATCAGATCAAGACTAGGGGGTAGAAAGTAAATGTGAACCTGTCTCAAACAGCATTTAGGAATTGTTCAATGATAATTCAGAATACAATAACCTGAATATATATATGCTAACATTTAAATGACTATAATAAAGATACTACTAATTAAAGGAACAAGATAATCATTCTGGTGCTTGTGGCTGTAATGTATGCAAATCATATTAATTCTTCCCGATGATTCTTCAAAGACATTTAAAACTTTCATGCATTTAGTATTTATATTTTTACCCTACCTTTGGGTTGGTTAACTGTTATGTAGGAAATATTGGAAATGGAGGAAATGTACTATGGGAAAGTAGAAAGAGCATAAACTGGCAATTTGGAGGCTTGAGGTCGCATTCTTGTTCTACTGCTGCCCAGTCTGGAGTAGTTTTTAGTTTTCTCAATACCTCGTCTTCCTCTCAGTTAAGATCTTTGGAGAGTGGTGTCCCATTTTCACATCCTGTAATTCTGTCGGTCAGGAGTAGTAGTTACCTTACAAAGAAAGCAAGTGAGCAAACAAACTAAAGCCCTTAAGCACCCTCCCCGCCAATAGACCAAAACCCAGCAGGCACTGTGCCGTCATACCATGTACGCACACATACATCTATATGATACATACATCACATATATGGCTCACACATCACACGTATGACACGCACCACAGTATACAATACACATTGTATACACACATACAATACACATTGTACATACATATGATACATATATGTGCGTCTCTATCTCTGTCTCTATGTGTAGTTCGTGTGTAGTAGTATCTACTAAGTATCAGACTCTGCACTGCAGGAGATTCCTGGAGCAGGTAGAGTAGAGATTCAGAGCAAAGCTCCTCAGCCAGACTTCTCCCTGTGTTTGAGTCTTGGCCACACCACTTTCGAACTGGGTGACTTTAGACGTTTTACTTCATTTCACCTCCATTTTGTCTTTTAATTGGGCACAAGTCATAGTTTCTCCCTCATGGTGCTGGCGTTAGGATTCAATGAGATAGTATGTAAAAACAATATCCTCATATTTATGTCTGGTGTACTGAAAATACTCTGCATGATCACTATCACTCATTTAATTCTCCAAAGAGCTCTATCAAGTAGGGATTCTATCTCCACCTTACAAGATACTTATCTGAAGGTCAAAAAGACAGAGTAACTTCCCCAATGCCATCATGAGTCCTGACAAAACTCTTGTGGCCAAAGCAGGCTGTTTGGTGCTATTGTCCATGGCAGAAAAGTCATGGGCCAACGTGCCCTTTCTCTTTGTGTGTGGCTGACTTTTTCTTTCAAGCTGACTCTAGCTGCAATCCAGCATCCATGCTCGCCATCTGTGGGGGCAGGGGTGCTCTCTGGTACCCTTAAAGGTTAACCAAACGTGTTAAGAGGCAGCAGGAATGGTGTCACTGTCTATAAGCAACTTGTAGGTGAAAGAGTTATAGAGACCATCTTGCCAAAGGCTACAGAAAACTCAGATGTTTTGGGGGAGAAAGTGGGTGCTAAATCATTGATATTTATCTATCTATTTATTTATCTATCTATATTTATAAATCATTGATTAGTATCTGTGGCACTTCAGGTAAGCTGACGGTGACTTATCATCCCATGTAAGTGTTCCATATTGATCTTAGTTCAAATCCTGGGAGATCATACTAGATAACCTTTGCAGTTTCTTCTAAATATAAGTTTTTAAGTCTGTGAATTTTCACACTGTGCATACAGGCTGGCATTATCCCAGGATGCCGCGGTGGTCACAGGGTATGAAAACCTCATCACAAGAGGAGTGTTGTTCTCGTTGCGGCCAGTGGTTCCCAAATGTCTACCCACAAACCTGTGCTGGCCTGGGAAGTCATTTTTTTTCTCCATTTCTGACAAAATTCAAAAAACAAAACAAGAAACAAAAACAATAATTATGTATTGATTTGTAAGATTTTTATGATATTCTATGGCCATAATGCAGTTGAGTTGTTAACTCTAAAGTAGATCTATGAAAAGAAATGAGACCCCCAATTTGTTTTTGAAATTTTTCTATTCCTTCAAATCCAGAAACCTGGTGGAATCCAGCCTTCTGTCTGGCAGAGTAGCACACTGGAGATAGCTAGTTGTAATGCATGGCTCACTGGGACCAATCCATCCTGCTCTGCCACTTACTAATGTTATTGAGTTATTTAACATCGCTGGGACTCAGTGGCTTAAAACTACTTGGGTTATTTCTTACACCACATGCCCATTGCAGGTTCACATTGCTTCCCTGCATTGTCCTCCCTCAGAGACACAGGCTGGAGAAGGCTCTATTCTACCTCTTGGAATCTTGCTGGTCCTCATGGTAAGGGGAAGAGAACACAGTGAGTCATGCACTGGATATTAAAGGATTCCACCTGGAAGTGGTGCACACTGTTTCCCCATACATTTTATTGGCCAAGGCAAGTCATATGACTACACCTAATGTCAAGGGAGGCAGGAAAGTGCAATCCTGCAAAGAAGTTTCTGGAAAGAGGAGTGGTAGAAATATTGGCAAATAGCAGTAAGGCCAAATTCACTATCATTCACCTCATATTCCATTTTGTTTATTTTATCGTAGTATTTTTACTGGTTGAGATAAATTTATATCTTGATTCTGGTATGAATTCTATTAGCTGCCAAACCTTGAGACTCTATGGCATTTCCCTAAAAACTTCCTCTAGTGGTAGTGACCCACTGATCAGTATGTTCATACTATACCTGTGAAATAGTTTCCAGTCCACTTAATGGAACTTTCTTTGTATATATTCCCACTTTCTGCATAAAGTGATCATGAGAAATTCTATCACATTTTTTGCTGAAATCAAGACACATTATTTGTATATTTTTCCCTTAACTTATCAAAATAGGGTTTCTATCAAAAAAGGAAGTGAGATGGGTCAGGGTCAAGATTTGATGTTCTGTAAATTTGGAATAATATGAACCAAAGACCTGGATAATTGAATTTTTAGCTTTCAGTTAAACAGAGAACCAATATTATTAGATAATAGTAATAATAGTTAACACTTGCATGGTGCTTAGTGTGTGGATATTTTGGGGCTAGGGCATACAAGTCCACGTTCTATTGTCCAGAACTAATCATATTGTTCCACCAGTAATAAGCAAGGGTGCTGGAAGATGTAGTCTTCCGTTTTAGCCTGGAGAAAAATGAAAGGGTCTTGTATTGTCTCTGCCATAATATGCCTTTTAGAAATTAAAGACAGAATATTTTTTAAAAAGAACATTATCTGAAAAATTCAGTAATCAGCATCCAGAAAATAAAACCACTATTAATTCTCCCATGTTTCAAAGTGATAGGAAATGTACACACAAAGGGGCTGCTTAGGCAAAAATAAACTGAAATGAGGCCGGGGAGCGGTGGCTCAAGCCTGTAATCCTAGCTCTCTGGGAGGCCGAGGTGGGCGGATCATTTGAGCTCAGGAGTTCGAGACCAGCCTCAGCAAGAGCGAGACCCCATCTCTACTATAAACAGAAAGAAATTAATTGGCCAACTAATATATATATAGAAAAAATTAGCCGGGCATGGTGGCACATGCCTGTAGTCCCAGCTACTCGGGAGGCTGAGGCAGGAGGATTGCTTGAGCCCAGGAGTTTGAGGTTGCTGTGAGCTAGGCTGACGCCATGGCACTCACTCTAGCCTGGGCAATAAAGTGAAACTCTGTCTCAAAAAAAAAAACAAAAAACAAAAAACTGAAATGAGATTTTAATGAGAATTTATTTTTTCACCCTTCATTTTGCTTTATTTGCACGTGTCTTGACGGAAGGAAGAGGGCAGCACCGTCCATTAGTCCAGGATTTAAGGTGGGAGTAGTTTTAGGAAAGAATGTATAAAAGGGCACAGAAGGTGGAAGAACCACCTGAATGATGAGATTAGAACCAGCAGAGGGTGCTGGCGTGGCACAAAAATTAGGATTTTTTAAAAAGAGGAGGTCTTAGATAAAAAGCGGCGGCAGGTGTGAGGGGAAATGTAGTAACTGCTCTGATCCGCTTGGAGGTAGAAATTTTTCCTGCTGCGAGCAGATGTGTTTTGGGTTCAGTGATTCCTGCAATGGCCACATGAATGTTAGGCGTCTCCTAAAGCACAAGCGTGTGGCATTTGCTTCTCTGTGTCCACAGGAGAGAGGCCATGCAATGTATTTCCCCTGGAGGACTCTTGGCAGCCCCCGGCACCTACGAGCACGAGTTCATGTGGAGTCTCTACTTTGTACAAAAAGCCCAGCTTTCACAAAACTATTTTTTGTGTTCCCTTAAAAATTTTCCCAGACTGTCGATTCACGAGAGTCACATTTTGTTTTTTCATTTGGTCACCTTCGAAGGCAGGTAACGAGTGCCTGGGAGCGCGTACAAAGGAGAGGGTGCGAGAGGACAAGACAGGCCGCGTTTCACCCAGCGGGTTTGGCCTCCGTGGTCGGGCCAGCCTGACCAGGACGGTCGCGAGCGCCCGAAGCAGGTCACGGCGAGCGCTCTCCTTGCGGAGCCCGTAGTGGATCCTTGGCCGGCAGGGCCTCTGCGCCCTCGCGCTTCGGAACTGTTCCTCCGGGAGTTCAGCGTTCTGGGCTGGGAGTCAAGCGACCCACTGGGTTCCAGTCCAGCTTATCTGGGCCTCAGTTTCCTCTTCTGTTGGACGACAGGGCTGGAACCCCGGTCCCGAGGCCGCCTCCCCACTCTCGCGCCACCGTCAGACACCGAGCGCGCAGCAAGCGCGGGCGAGCAGGGAGGCGGCCCGGTCAGCACCAAGGACAAGGGCCGGGGCGGGTCGCGCAGACGCAAGGCCACTGTCCAGCACGCCCGGCGGCTCCGCGAGCGTCGGGGCGCCGGGGCGCCGGGGCGCCGGGTCGGGGCGGCGCGGGGCAGTGTGTGCGGGGCAGTGTCGGGGGAGGGCGCAGCCCGGGGATGAGGTAAGGAGGGTCCCCGCTGCCGTCTCGCAGAGTCTGCGCCCAGAGGCCGCGGGCGGAGCTGCCCTCCAAGGCCGCCCCACCTCCCTCGCCGCGTCTGCCCTGCCCGGCCCGCCCGCGGGGGGCGCACCCGCCGCTTCCCTGCCCGAGCGCCGCCACCGCTGCCCCTTGAGCTCCTCGCACGCAGCCGCCACCCTGACCCCACCCTTCAGGCTGGGGGCCCCTGCCCGCCTCCCTGCAACTCGCACCCAAGTCCCAGCAGGGAAAGGGCTCCCACCGCGCTTCCTCCCCGGCCCGGCCCGGCCCGGCGCGCCGCGCCCCTCCTCCGTTGGCCCCGCCCCGCCGGCCCCGCCCCTGCAGGCCCCGCCCGCCGTTGCCCGGGGAACCGCGGATCCCGCAGCTGCAGGAGGCTCCCGGCGCCGCCAAGCAGCCTTCGCCGCCGCTACCGCCGCCACCGCCGCCACTGACGCCGCCGCGTCCGGCCCCGGCTCCAGCTCCCGCGCCTTCCCCGCCGGCCATGCCGCCCCGCCGCGCCCAGGCGTCCGGAGCGCAGCTGCTGCTCGCGCTGGCCCTGCTGCCGCTGCTGCTCTGCTCGGGGCCCCGCAGCGGCTGCCTGGCCAGCCCGGTGCCCGCCGCGCCCCTGCCCGCGCCCGGGCCGTGCGCCGCGCAGCCCTGCCGGAACGGGGGCGTGTGCACCCCGCGCCCCGCGCCCGGCCCGCAGCACCCGGCCGCCGCCGGCGAGCTCGGCTACAGCTGCACCTGCCCCGCCGGGGTCTCCGGCGCCAACTGCCAGGTGAGTGGAAGCGGTGGGCGCGGTGCAGGGCGCTGGCCGAGGACCCTCTTCCCGCCCGCCCTGCTGCTGCTGCTGCTGCCCGACACTGGGGTCCAGCGCGTCTGAGACTAGCTTCTCTTACTTCGCGAAGGGAATGGTTCCAGCCTTCCGGCCCGCGTGGACACGGACTCCCGGGCCGACCCTGGAGGTGCTGCTCCCCTGCGTCCCTTGTTCCCCGGCCTTGCCAGCCCGGGCTCTCGGGGCGTGTCTCTCCAGGGCTCGGCACTCCCGGCGCTACCGTTGGCCACCTAGCGGCGCGCCCCTCCCGGCCCGGGCCGAACCCAGCACGCTCCGCCGGAGCGCGGTCTCGGCGCCCGCCTTGGCGGCACAGAGGAGCCCGCCCCAAGCGTCCTCGGCGAGGTGTTCAATGTCCAGGTGGCCTTGCTCCCTGTCCCGCTGGACCCGTCGTGTGTCGAGGGTGCGCGATGTGGGAGGCAAGTGGTGGCAGGCCCCGTGCCGGGTGGCCGGCACTTTCCTTCCTCCAGCCTTGAGGGCTCTGTCAAGGCAGCCAGAGGCCGAGAGGGCAGCTGCGTCCCCTTGGCCTGTGACCGGCCCTTTCTAAGCTTAGGAGGGGGTGTTGGAACAGCTGGAGTCATCCAAGGGGGCCCTGCGCGCGGGGCCTGCAGTGTCGCCTTCCTGCTGGACGCTCCTTGGGGCGCACGCTTGGGGCTGCTGGCGGCCAGGGTGTGACCAGGACACTGGGAAGCCTCCAGGAAAGCTGGGTCTGTGTGAGGGATGGGACGTGGCCATCTAGCCGCACGTGAATGTGGGGTTTCCAAAAGAATTTGGCAGAAAATAATAAATAGAGCTTTTACAAGTACGTCCAAGCTTGGCGAAACCTATTAACATCCATTTTCAGTAGGCGATTCGGTAGCATTGTGTGTCCAGGTAGAAAACGCCCAAGTCTCTATTGCAGCGTAGGAGTGAATAACCAATTTATCTGAAACGATTAAATTAGACCACGTGAATGGGAAACATATATGGGATCCAGTGCTTGCTTTCTTACATTTAGGTGGAGGAGTTTGTTTCACATAAATTCGATACAATATTGCAGAGTTACTTTGAGAATGCTCAACTAGGTTCTTTCAGTGGGGGTTAAAAAAGGCTACTCTTTTGATACGATAGGTTTTTATTTTTTTATAGAGGTAAATGGGATTGAGAAACTTGACCTTGACAGCCAGAATTTTTGCTATTTGCTTAGAATCTTTTTTTTTTCTTTAATAGCAAATTATCAGACTGAATCTATCCATTCAATGTTGTGCTCTTCTTTGTTAACTGGCATCAGTAAGCTCTCATTCCCTCAGGGGAGGATGATGATGATGATGATGATGATGAGTAGGTGTGATACCAGCATCAGGAGCAGGTTTGGGGCATGACAGCTCCTCGGGAAATGCCTGTTGGAGCCATTCTAACCATAAGGACAAAATCTTGCTTTTGCAAAAATGAAAAGAACGGCAAATTTAAAACCAGAGAATGGACCCATACTAATTTCCCCTGTTGATTGATGATTTCCACAACTTTTCCTGAAGAAATGAGTTGCCTGAATGCTTCTATCATACCGCTGTTTGATTTACATGTCGGAATTTTATCCTTGAAAGAAATAGTTGGTTTGCACCCAGGGTGTTGTGGGAATGGACGGGGGAAGGTGGGTTAGTGCACAACAGTTTAAATGGGAAGGAAGACTGGACGTTGGGAGTTTAACACAACTCTGAGATTTTTTTTTTTTTTTTTGGTGATTCTAAAAATAGATATAAGAAAGCTTCAAGAAAGAGAGACTGCTTTTTAGTGCTCCCTAAAGATGACTTACAGAGAGGCATAAATATTGTGATTAGTCCTGAGCGGTGATTTGATATATCATTTAATTCATTCAGAAGAGTCATGAACTAATATATAAATATTGCAGAACCCACTGGCTCAAAACAGATTTGGGTTTCCTGTATGGATCTCATTTGAGGCAGGCTTAGCTGTGTGAACGCTGCCCACCCGAGGAAAACCAATACCGGATGCTCTGAGATCCGAGGTGGAGGGAGAGCTAAAGCAACTGTAATTCTAATAGGAAAGGCTAGCAGATTGGGAACCCGATCGGACTTGGTCACCCAGAAGAACTTACTGAGATGGTTCAGAGCCGTATAACCCATAAAAGATTGATTCCTGATGATTTTAATTTAATCTTTCATGGTTTGGTAGTAGGACTTGAGACTCTCATTTTTAATGGGAACAGAAAACAAAACAAAACACACCACCACAAAAGGTAATCTCGATAGAGAAGTTAGAGAGAGAGAGAAAACACTACACATACCCAATTGCAGATAAGGGAAATGGATGTCAGCCATTGCAGACTGTGTGGTTGCTGAAATAGAACCTCATGCTCACTGGATAAATTGGAAATGGAATTTCACCTGTATGGGAAGAGGATCTTTTATACAAAGGGTGTCATCCTTCTCCCTATAACGACAATAATGTTAGCAATGATAACATTAGAACCTAACCCTGAAGTTTCTTTTTTTTTTTTGTATGTGGAGAAATTTAAGAAAATCATAAACTACCAATTGGGATAAAAATGGATTAATGCTGTTTTTTAGCTTTTCTGTCATTGGCTGATTGCCATTAGGTAAGCCGGTGGGGTCCAGGCAGTGCTTCTTCTGTCACCTGAGTGACAGGAACTCACAGGACCTGGGAATTGTAGGTCATGTGGGTTTGAAGCTGCTCCAGTTAAACCTGCTGTGACAGGTGATGTGGCTGATTGGGTCTCAGTTTCCTCATTTTCAAGGATGGAATCTACCTCATAGAGGTTGCCATGAAGAGATCGGCTCCATTTTTTTGAAATTTGACTGCTGAAAGCTTTTAAGCCTCACCTCTTCCTCTTTCCCCTTTCCTCTTTATCTAGGCAAACTTATAAGAAGGCCCAGGTGCTCCCTGGTGGGAGGTTCAAACCAGGCGAACCCCTATTGTGCTGTGCCAGCCCCTCCCCCTACAGACCGCACCCCCACCCTCAAGCCAGTCTCCTCTCCCTGTTCTCTCAAGCCATTTGAGCCTGTTTGGGAACTGCCTGCTCTCCCCAGAAAGCCTCATGATGTCAGCAGTAAATCTTTTCAGACCTTAGAGGTGCGTGTGTGATTTTCAGTCTAGACATCCAAATCATACTTTGGGTGGGTGCCCATCCTTTTTCTGTGGGATTTCCACAATAAGGCTTGGGGAAGATTACATTAATTAAGTGCTGTAAATCATGGACCATCTGTGATCTTCATGATTTTGTATTATAGTAGGACTTGCCACTCTCATTTTCTTTTCTTTTTTCTTTCTTTTTTTTTTTTTTGGACAGAGTCTCGCTTTGTTGCCCAGGCTAGAGTGAGTGCCGTGGCGTCAGCCTAGCTCACAGCAACCTCAAACTCCTGGGCTCAAGCAATCTTGCTGCCTCAGCCTCCCGAGTAGCTGGGACTACAGGCATGCACCACCATGCCCAGCTAATTTTTTCTATATATATTAGTTGGCCAATTAATTTCTATTTATAGTAGAGATGGTGTCTCACTCTTACTCAGGCTGGTTTCGAACTCATGACCTCGAGCAATCTGCCTGCCTCGGCCTCCCAGAGTACTAGGATTACAGGTGTGAGCCACCGCACCCGGCTAACACTCTCATTTTCTATGGGAGCAGAAAAAAAAAAAACACCGCAAAAGATCATCTCTCCCCTTTCTTTCTTTCTTTTTTAACTTTCTGGACACATTTCATATACTCATTAATTTAACTGTATGAGGCAGATAGCACAAGTGTCATCAGCTCCTTTTGTCAAACATAGAAACTGAAGCTCGTTTTTTTTTTTTTTTTTTTTTTTGAGACAGAGTCTCACTTTATTGCCCAGGCTAGAGTGAGTGCCATGGCGTCAGCCTAGCTCACAGCAACCTCAAACTCCTGGGCTCAAGCGATCCTGCTGCCTCAGCCTCCCAAGTAGCTGGGACTACAGGCATGTGCCACCATGCCCGGCTAATTTTTTCTATATATATTTTAGTTGGCCAATTAATTTCTTTCTATTTATAGTAGAGATGGGGTCTCGCTCTTGCTCAGGCTGGTCTCGAATTCCTGAGCTCAAAGGATCCGCCCACCTCGGCCTCCCAAAGAGCTAGGATTACAGGCTTGAGCCACCGCTCCCCGGCCTCA
>VSMD01098896.1:0-52928 GCA_008750895.1 Mirza zaza
CCTTAATTACACAGGTGGAGATAGATGGCAGGAACTGGAGCAGTTCCTATCTCAGCTCTACCCCCAAGGCGGGGCTAGAAACTTTGGAGACAAAGGCCCAGCTCTAAGTCACCAGAGTTTGCAGGTCGTAAAATCTCTCTGCCTTATATCCGCCAAGGGCAGCCTCCTACGAGGCTTGGCCCTGCCCAATCAAACTCCAGGGCCTGGACTTCGAATGCGGTAGACCTATGTAAGGAGAGACTGACCAAAAGCGGATGGGCAGGCAATGGGACCCACCAATCCCTGTCTTCTGACTCCTTAATTACACAAGTGGAGATAAGCGGCAGGAATGGGAGCAGTTCCTACCTCAGCTCCGCCCCCAAGGCAGGGACAGAGACTTTGGAGCCAAAGGCTGAGCCACAAGTCCTGTCTTCTGTCTCTTTAATTCCACAGGTGGAGATAAGCGGCAGGAACAGGAACAGTTTCTATCTCGGCTCCGTCCCCAAGGTGGGGATACAAACTTTAGGGCTAAAGGCCTAGCCCCAAATCCCCGGATGTGGGAGTCATAAAATATCTCTGCCTAATAACCACTAAAGGCAGTCTCCTACGTGGTTCGGCTCTGCCCAGGCTAGATCCTCATTCTGGACACAGATCGAGGGAGACCTGTGTAGGGAGAGACCGACCAGGAGCGGGCAGGCAGGCCCTGGGGCCCAGCAGTCCCTGTCTTCTGACTCCCTAATTACACAGGTGGAGATAAGCGGCAGGAATGGGGACAATTCCTACCTCAGCTCCGCCCCCAAGGCAGGGACAGAGACTTTGGAGCCAAAGACTCGGCCACAAGCCCCGTCTTCTGTCTCTTTAATTCCACAGGTGTAGATAAGCGGCAGGAACAGGAGCAGTCTCTGAGATCAACTTTAAATCTTTTATATTTGTTTTTTGTCTGCTTCATCTACCATCTACTATACCACTCCCACTATGATTTTTATCTACTTTCTTCTCTGTATTTGTATCAGTTTTATATATTTTGATACTATGTTCTTATATGCATATAAATTTATAATTTTTATAACTTCCCTGGTAAATTTAAGTGACTACAGATGCTCCACAACTTACAATGGGGTTACATACTGATAAACCCATCCTAAATTGAAAATATTATAAGTTGAAAATGCATTTATATACCTAAACTATCAAACATCATAGCTTAGCCCAGCCTACCTTAAACATGCTCAGACACTTACATTAGCATACAGTTGGGCAAAATCATCTAACAAAATGCCTATTTTATAATAAAGTGCTGAATATCTCATGGAATTTATTGAATCCTGTTCCGAAGGTGAAAAAACAGAATGATTGTATGGGTACTCATTATTAATATACAACGCTCAAAGCACACTGAAGAATGCTTGAAGCATTAAATTAAAATTAATTCTGAATGATACTGTGGATACTGCAGCAACAGAGTCATAAATTTATCTGTCTTCTGAGGTGGCTCAAGAATAGCTGGTAGAAGACACTAAGGCATTGACACTTCATGATTTACGAGGCATAGTGTTCTTCAGGAAGTATCAAGTTTTTTTTTTCCTTTTATTTTATCATATTATGGGGTACAAATATTGTTAGGATTACATCTATTGCCCCTGCCATTCCTCCTCCAGGCTCCCGCCTTACCAAAACATCAAGCATGTCCTACCCCCAGGTGGTGCCATCGCACCTATTTTGTAAGTATATATCCTTCCCCTCCTCCCCCTCCCATCTGCCCACCACCCGATAAAAGTTTTTTTTTTTTTCCTTTTTTTGACCTTTGGGTTACATTGTATATCTTTGCTTTTCCCTACTAAGGGTTAGAGGTATTTCCTCCCTCCCCCCCCCAACAATGCTTGCCACAACCTTAAGATGTGTATCTCCCCCTCCCCCAAACCCTGGTGAGCACTACCACCATTTAGGAAGTATCAAGTTTTGACTGTACGGTTTGTTTCTTGTCATTATTACACAGTACAGTACAGTTCTACTGAATTTTTATCACTTTCCTTACCATCATAAAGTCAAAACATCATAAATTAAACCCTCATAATTCAGGGACCATGAGTATATTATTGTTATTATTATTAAGTTATTGTACCATATCAGGTAATGCTTTTTGCCTCACCATGCATTTTATCCGATGTTGTGTCTAAGCAAGCTTTTTTGTACATAGACTGATCATCTTCATTCATCCTTTTATTTTTCACCATCTCTCTATCTTGGTATTTTACATGTCATATAGATCAGCATTTTAATACAATCCAACAAACTTTGTCATTTAACCAGAACATTTTGTACTTTGAAATTTATTTTACTTACTGACATATCAAGACTCACAGCTATCAACTTATTTTATTTTTCTATTTGTTTTATTTTTTCTGTGTTTCTTTTGCTTTCCTTATGGCCTTCTTTTGGAATAATTATGTCTGAGTTGTTTTTTATCTTTTAATTTGGAAAATGTCCAACACTTTTCCAATTTTTAATGGTTATCTTAGGAGAAGAAAATTCAGACTTAACAGTTTAACATAGAGAAATAATCAATATTTTTACCTTCCTCCTAAGCAAATAGCATAGAACACTCTAACTTTATTTTTCTTTTGTTGATTCACATGCTCTTTTTTAATATATTTTATTTCTATATTTTAACTCCTAAAATATTAGTATTGTTTTATATAGTCAGCTATTTTCTGCTTATTCACATATGTGTCACTTTCTTTGCTCTTTATTTGTCTTAGACTTAAACCTTTTATATGTACTTCTTTTTATAGAATTATTTTAGTGAATATCTATTAGTGGCGAAATCTTTGTTTTTGTTTATTTGAAAATACTTCCAATTTTACTTACTCTTTAAAACTATTTGTTATAGAATTCCAGATTGAAAGTTATTTTCTCTAAGAACATCGAAGCCTTATTGTACTATCTTCTAGATTCCTTTGTTGCTGATTAGAAATCAGATGTCAGCCTACTTTTGCTCCTTTTAAGATAATCTATCTTATCTCCAAGGCTACTTCTATGAGCTTCTTATTGTCCTTGATGTCATAATTTCACTATTATATCTCTAGATAAAAATTCCATTTGTATTTATTGTTTTTAATTCATGTGGCATTTTTATCTATGCATTGTGTCTCATATCCTCTAAGAATATTTTAGCTAATATCTTTCCAATATTAACTCTGATTCATTCTCTCCTTCCTCTCTTTCTGAAACAGCCTTTAAATATTCTTAGATCTTCCCTCTCTAGCCTGCATGTCTCTTAACTATATGTTTCTTATTTTTCATTTCTTTCTTCCTGTGTGGATTCTGGATAGCTTCTGCTGACCTATCTTGCAATTTACTAATTCATTTTTCAGCTGCTTCTAACATACTAATTTTTTGTTAAATGCATTCATTTAGGTTTCAAATTTCAATTATTTTACTTATTATGTACATTCTATTTGTTTTTTTGTTTTTTTTTCAATCTTCTTGGCCATTCTGTAAAGTTTACTATCCAATAAAAATATTTTTCATTTTTTGGTTTTACTTTAAACATATTAAGCATAGTTATTTTATTATGTTTTGTATATCTGATACTTTCAACATCTGGTGTCTTTGCTAGTCTTCTTTCTGTGCTCTAGCTCATGGTGTTTTATTCTTTTGTTTATTTTAATGATAATGAAAAGAGAGAGAAGTAAAAGAAAGAGAATGGTAAGAAGGGAGAGAGAAATAAAAGAAGTTGGTTCTAACTTTTGTCTACCAAATGGCTCCAATGGAACATTCCCACCTTGTGGATTTTTAGGTTATTAAAATTAATCTAATTCCTAGATTAACACCTCTTCATCCAAATGCTTTAATTCTAGGCTTTTCATCTCCTTCCTCCTTTTTTAGTTATTCTACATATAATATCTTCAAAACACTGTCACTTTAGATCATTCAAACTTTTCCTTGTTTGAATACCATCAAAATGTTTTTCTCATTCCTAATGCATTATGTCTCTCTTAGCTACGAATATCCATAAACCCTCATTTCAATAGATCTTTGGCAAACCCGTTTGCTCCATCTTGTTCAACTACTTATTTCCTCAGAAACTTTATGTTCCTTTTTCTCCACAAGTATGCCATATGTTTTATATTTTTTCTTCATTAAAAAGAAAGTACTTTATATTATGTTTTCAAATATATTTTGAAATCAGGTAATATGATCTTCAGCTTTGTTCTTTTAATCAAGGTAAAATTGGCAATTCAGGGTATTTTGTGGTAACAAATACACTTTAAGATGTTTTTTTCTATTTCTGTGAAGAATGGCATTACAATTTTGATAGGGATAGCATTGAATCTATAGATCACATTATGTAGTATGGACATTTTAACTATTAATTCTTTCATACCATGAACATAGGATACCTTTCCATTTATCTGTATGATCTTAAATTTTTTTCATGAATATTTTATAGCTTTTTATATATAGGTTTTTCACCTCCTCGATTAAATTTATTCCTATGGTTTTTATTTCATTTTTTGTTGATATTATAAATGGAATTTTAATTTATTTCCTGGATACGTCATTTTTAGAGCATAGCAGTGCAAGTGACTTGTGTCTGTTGATTTTGTACCCTGCAACTTTACTGAATTTATTTATCAGTTCTAACATTATTTTAGATTTTGGAATCTTTTGGATTTTCTATATGTAATATCACGTCATCAACAGAGACAATTTAACTTCCTCTTCCAATTTGCAGCAACTTGTATGGAACTATAGGCCATTATCCTAAGTGAAGTAAATCAGGAACAGAAAAGCAAATGCTGTATCTTCTCACTTATAAGTGGGAGCTAAACTGTGGCTATGCAAGGACACACAGAGTGGTAAATGGACATTAGAGACTCAAAACAAGGGAGGGATGAAAAATTACCTATGGGGTACAATGTACATCATTCACGTGGTAGGCACAAAAGCCCAGAATTCACCACTACACAATACATACATGTACCAAAATTCAACTTTTACCCCCTAATTCTATTACATTTTTTTTTATTTCAGGGTATCATGAGGGTACAAACATTTTGGTTACATTTTATATCTTTGCTATTAAATTTTTTTAAAAAACATAATTGAGCTAAGCAGAAGGAAACTTAAAAAATAAATAAAGATCTGAGATCTTTCTGTAAGATTCAAAAGAATCCATCACATACCACATTTGTTATAATTATTATCAGTATAGAAATGATCAAGTACAAAAGTCACTTACTTTATTTGGCACTCTGATACAATCAATCCAGCTATTCATAATGCTGATGCTTTCCAATGATGGAATTATAGCATCCCCATTTCACATTGGCAAGGAGCTCAGCACTGTGATTAGTCCCCAAACAAGAACAAGCCAATTCCAAAACTCCATATTTGAGGGTCTGTTTCCTAGGACCAATGCTGTTATAAATTTCTGTATAAGTCAGCGCTCAGTCAGGAATCAGAAATTATACCAGTAGTTTTAATACAAAATAATATCATTTAGAGATGATTAAGTATTGAAGAATGCCATATAAAGGAATAAAATTCTGATACATGCTACAATATAGATGAACGTTAAAAACACTATGCTACCTTAAAAGGCTAGAAACATAAAAGACTTCATATTTCAATTGGGTTTATTTTCTCATTGTTAAACTGGGTTTTCTTATTTCAAAATATTAGGGAGGTAAAAATGTTGCTGTTACTTTGATAGCTTTTATAATGCTTAAGTCAGGGCTATTATTTAATAGTGTCCCCATCACCTAAATAGTGTTCATTGTACCTATTAAGTAGATTTTTACTTCTCCCTCCTTCACCTCCCCTTCCTGATTTCCAATGACTATTACTTTTCTCTGTGCCCATGTGTGCCCATCAATTAGTTCCAAGTATTAGAGAGTATATGTTGTGTTTGTTTTTTCATTCCTGAGATACTTTACTTGGGATAATGATCTCCAGTTCCATCCAAATTGCTACAAAAGACATTAATTAATTTCTTCTTATGGCTGAGTAGTATTCCATGGGGAGGGGTGTGTATTTTTGTTAATCTGTTCATGAATTGATGGACACTTGGATTGATTACACATCTTTGCAATTATGAATTGTGCTGCAATAAACATTCGAGTGCAGGTGTGTTTTTGATAGAATGACTTCTTTTCCTTTTCCTTTGGGTATATACCCAGTAGTGGGATTGTTGGGTCAAATGATAAGTCTACTTTTAGTTTCTGGAGAAATCTCTATACTGTATTCCATAGAGTTGTACTTATTTGCAGTCCCATCAACAGTGTATAAGTGTTTCTTTCTCTCTGTATCCAGGCCAGCATCTGTTGTTTTTTGACTTTTTAATAATGACTATTCTGAAACTACCATGAGAGCAAATAGACAACCTACAGAATGGGAGAAAATATTTGCATGCTACACATCCAATAAAGGGCTGATAACTTGGACCTATACAGAACTCAGGAAAATCACCAAGAAAAAAATCAAACAACCCTATCAAAAAGTGGGCAAAGGACATGAACAGAAACTTTTCAAAACAAGATAGACTAATACCTAACAACCATATGAAAAAAATGCTCAATATCTCTAATATTCAGGGAATGCAAATCAAAACCACAATGAGATATCACTTATCTCCAGTGACACTGGCCTTTATCAAAAAGTCCCAAAACATAAATGTTGCCATGAATGTGAAGAGATAGGAACACTCATACACTGCTGGTGGGACTTGCAACTCTGTGGAAAGTAAAATGGAGACACCTCAAAGAGCTACAAATAGAACTACCATTTGATCCAGCAATCGCATTACTGTGTATCTATCCAAAGGAACAAAAGACGTTCTATAATAAAGACATCTGCTCTCGAATGTTTATAGCAGCACAATTCACAATTGCAAAGATGTGAAATCAACCCAAGTGCCCATCAATTCATGAGTGGATTAACAAACCGTGATCTGTGTATATTATGGAATACTACTCAGCCATGAGGAAGTATGAATTAATGTCTTTTGTAACAATTTGGGTGGAACTGGAGCCCATTCTTCTAAGTGAAGTATCTAAAGAATAGAAAAACAAATGCCATGTGTACTTGCTATTAAATTGGAACTAATCGATAAGTACACATGTGCATAGAGGGAAGTAAAACTCAGTGAAAATCAAATCAGGGGTGGATTGGTGAAAACCTACCTAACGGGTACAGTAAACATTATCTGGGTGATGGGCACACTTGTACCCCTGACTCAAGCATAACAAAAGTGATCCATGTAACCAAAATCATTTGTATCCCCATAATATTTTGAAATAACAAAAATAAAGGCATCAGAGAGGCAGATCAGCTCAAAAAATCTATTATAGTCCTACATGCTAAATAAACAATTGTAAATTGAAACAAAAAGCAATGCCATTTAAAAGAGCATCAAAAATATAGAATACTTAGGAATAAATATAAAAATATATATATACAAGACCAGTTCACCAAAAACTACAAAACATTGCTGAAGGAAATTAAAAGGGGCTAACATAGATGGAAAGATATACTGTATTCATGATTCATTCTTCACAAAACATAAATATATTCATCAAATAAGAATAATGTTACAGATCTAATAACATTCAAATCATTGTTTGATGTCACAAAGTTCTTGAATCTAACATATCAAAGAAAGAAACACATAGCTACATCATGATCAATGAGAAGGCCTTATCACATCACTTATGAAATCTTCCTGTAAATGATTAGCTGTTTGCATACTCTTTTCATTGCTGCCTTCATCTCTTTATTCCTGAATGTATAGATGACTGGATTCAGAAAAGGAGTGAGAACTGCATCAAAAATAGCAAGAAACTTGTCCATCTGTGAATTAGGGTGTGGCCACGTATACACAAACATGGTTGGACCAAAAAACAAAAAGACCACAGTGATGTGAGCTGAAAGTGTGGAAAGGGCTTTGGATGAACCACCTGAAGAATGTTTCCAAACAGTAAACAGGATGGAGATGTACGAGATGAGAAGTATGAAGAAAGAACCAACACAGATAAACCCACTATTGACAGTGACCATGAACTGCAATCTGTAGGTATCTGTACAGGCTAGTCTGAGAAGCCGAGGAAGGTCACAGTAAAAACTGTCCAATACATTAGGGCCACAGAAGGGTAAATTAACAAGAAATGCCAATTGGAACAGTGAGTGACTGACACCAAGGGCCCAGGCAGCAGCCAGAAACAATATGCACATTCGTGGGCTCATGATGGTCAAGTAGTGGAGAGGCTTACATATGGCCACATACCTGTCAAAGGCCATGGCTATAAGCAGCACCATCTCCACGCCACCAATCACATGGATGAAGAAGATCTGAGCAATGCAGCCTCCAAAGGAGATGACTTTGCGCTTTCTGAAAAGGTCATAAATCATCTTGGGGGAAGTGACAGAGCAGGCTCCCAAGTCAATGAAGGAGAGATTGGCCAGTAGGAAGTACATGGGGGAGTGTAAGTGAGGGTCAGTGGTCACCGAAAATACAATGAGGATGTTTCCAGTCATGCTTGCCACATAGAGAATAGAAGAGAAAGCCAGGAGGAAAAGCTGGATCTCCCATGAATGGGTGAGTCCCAGAAACACAAACTCAGACACTACTGAGTGATTCCCTCCATCCATTGATCTAGCCAGCTGGGCTGTGTCTGAAATTATGAGAACTAAGAAAATGAGGAGAAAATTGTGATTACAAGGATAATGATATGTACTAAAATCAATAATATTTCAATTTTCTTAGTATGAGTGAATAATATAGTTATCCAGTTCCTCAAATATAAAAAATAACAAAAATCAACATATCATCAAAACATGTGAGCTATAACATGATTTAAACTTATCACCAACACTCTTGATATGTCTGTTCTCAAATTAACAGATCACTCAAGAACAAAAGATTCATGCCTATCTGTGACATTTATCAAGTGTTTAAATCACCTATGATATTGACTATTCCTTGTTTACAACATATTCTATATTGTATTTATGCATATTCTCATAATTCCCTTCTGTCCCCAGTTTGCACTCACAATTCTCTGATAGAAAGTAGGGATAAGAGGAACATCATGATTAACAGATGGAGTAAAAGGTTCCTGAGATGGACCGAATTAAGATAGGCTATAGACTAAGACTTAATAAAGACACTGGGGTATGTGGAATTGGAGAGCCCACAACTGTAGTAGAACAAGGGAAATATGTAGGCATGCATAAAAATAGAACAACGCTATTATCCATTATGTTTTCTCATGTTCACTGCTATGTAAGTAGCTCCAAGTTCCACACCTTTCATAATTACAATATAGTAAATAGCTTCACACTCTGTAAGGATTTCATAAGGAGCTTGTGCCATCTGTCATGTAAGGCTTTTTCCAGGCCTAATAAATGTGTGTTGGAGGCATTCCACCAGAGTTTCTACTAAGGCATATGCCTAAGTGGCCACAGAGGATGTAATATATCCCTGCAAACAGTTTCTCTTTGTTCATACACATGAATGTATTGAGATCAGCACTTGAAATAGCTGAGATATTTTTAATTCATCAATGTCTCAGCCTCCCCTTGGTACCATCTTTTATGTACATTGGTATTCCTCACCCTTTGAAGTACTCAGTACCTCTTGCATGGTAACCTATTCTGACATTTGATATTATCAAGCTTAATTTGACTAAAACCCATTCAGATATAGATATATATATATATATAGATATATATATATTTTTTTTTTTTTTGATACAGAGTCTTACTGTGTTGCCTGGGCTAGAGTGCTATGGTGTCAGCCTAGCTCACAGCAACCTCAAACTCCTAGGCTCAAGCAATCCTTCTGCTTCAGCCTCCCGAGTAGCTGAGACTACAGGCATGTGCCACCATGCCCAGCTGATTTTTTCTATATTTTTAGTTGGCTAATTAATTTCTTTCTATTTTTAGTAGAGACAGGGTCTCGCTCTTGCTCAGGCCGGTTTCCAACTCCTGACCTTGAGCAATACTCCCACCTCGGCCTCCCAGAGTGCTAGGATTACAGGGGTGAGCCACCGTGCCCGGCCCCTATTCAGATATTTTATCTTCAAGGAAATTTGTAATTTTATACTTTTAATTCATGATTATAAAATTAGATGAGTATCAAGCATTAATAAGTCACATTTTAGGAAGGCACAAAAGCTTTCTTATTAACTTTGAACTATGAAGTAAAAACCATGACACTGGAGATTTAGTCCTTTAATACGTATTGTGTTTATATGTGAGGTAGAAAGTGAGCAGAAAATAGTGTTATATTTCTCTGTGTCCAGATAGATACTTACCTCAATTGTTCTCCTATGGTAGAAAGCAGCTCCTGAAAACACTTAATACAGACATTTTAGTAGTTGCTGAGGTACAAAGAAAGCCAATATACTGGTGTCTTACATTTTTGCAGCTGCAACTCGAAACCTTCTCATGCAAAGAGCCATCTGCTTGGTGCCATAATTCATTCTAGATCCCAAAACTCACACAGGCACATACTGTGCCTTGACTCCAATCCTGAGTCACCACCACTGGCACGGGCCTCTCTCTATTGTCATCTACACATAGTGATTATACTGTGGCCTCCTGAGCTAACAGTCCACAGTCTCAAGGTATATACTTTTTATAACCAGAAACCTATAGCCAGGGTTAGAGAGCAAAAACAGCCACAGGTTCTGCAGATCAGGGTAAGGTAAGTCAGCATGGAAGACTGATGAGATGAGCACACATGGGGAGGTGATGAAGCACTGGGAAGGTGGGCAGGAAAACTCAATCACTGTTGAAAAAGATCTGAGGCCTTGGTGAAGGAAAGCACATGTCCCCAGTGTGATGGAATGAAATACATATGGAATTTTATAAAATCCATTTTATCCAATGTGGTCACAATTCAGATGAAAAACATCAGACCCAGAAAAATAATCTGAATTTCCAAAATTCAAACGATTGATAGAATGGGGACCCAGGTCTCTTGATTCCTATTCCAGAAAGACAAATCATAATAATAATAAAATCAAATGAGCAAATAATCAAGTAAAACATAACCAAATAAAAAGAGCAAAACTCGAAACTCAAAAAAGTGATTTTTTTCCTGGTTAAAACAAAAACTGACCAGACATTTTCATATATAGTGTCCATTACTAATACCAAATTATATAGCAGTATAACAATAAATAAATAATACATAAAATGTGTACACAGTTAAAGATTAACTAGTACAATAGTAAATTACATTTTGGAAAGTGATTTTTCATTACTGTCATGATTTGTATTCTTCATATTTTGCTGATTAACTGGTTGCTACACCCATAAAAAAATTTAAGGTCAAGTTTCTGTGAAGTCTATCCTTTTGGTCTTTCTAAATTTTATTATCCTCAAAGGTCAATTAAAATCTCAATCTCGTCCTGTATTTTTATTAATAATTCTCCTTCATACTGATTTGTTCTTTCTCTAATTCCTGTAAAGCAAAGAATCAAAAAAAAAAAAAAGTTGAAAAAACATGAATTGTACATGTAACAATGTTGTATACAATACATATTAAGTGAATAGTAAGATAAACATTTAGTGAGTTCTGGGGGGAAAAGTCCTATAGACATTCGAAGGCAGAAGATGCTAGTGCCACCAAGAGCAGATGGGGTAAGCTATGCCAAAGACAGAAACACTCATCTAGCTCTTTAGAAATTAGTGAAAATTCATTAGGAGAAGGATGAGGTATATTATGTGTATACCTTAAACAATATAATAAGAAAAGACTTTTTAGTATCAATTATCATTATTCATGTCTATATTACCCATATTATATATACCCAGGTACATACAGAAAGTAGGTAGATAGTGCTTAGTTGATAAGTTAGATTAATAAACCCAGCCCGTAGTAAGGCCATGCCTTCAAGTCAGTGATCTTTATTATTCCTGTCTCTCTTCTCCCCAACATTTTTTTCAATAATTTTAACATACATAAAAGAAAATTTCTAAAAACTTACAGTAGCCATCACTAATGTTCTCTCAGTGAGAAGGCACCTAAGAGTTACAACATAATACTCTCTAGGGATGCAATAGCATTTAACTCCAAACCAACAGCCAGCATTCAACTTATTTTTCCAAAGTCTATGGAATAATCTAAGACACAGAAAACTGAAGCGGACATAAAGAAAAAAGAATGAAGATTAAAAATATGGGAATAATAAGCCAATCACAGAAAGACAAATCTTGCATGTTCTCACTCATATGTGGGAGCTAAATATCAGAACAATTGATCTCATGGAGACAGAGAGTAGAATGATGTTTACTAGAGGATAGGAAGGGTAGTGGGGAGCGGGGAATAAAGTGGAGATGGTTAATGGGTGCAAAAATAGAGTTAGTTAGAAAGAATGAACAATATTTGATAGCACAACAAAGTGACTATAGTCAACAATAAGTTATGGTATACTTTAAAATAACTAAAAAGTGTGGAATTGGAATGTTCCTAACACAAACAAAATGAAAAATGCTTGAGGGGATAGATACCACAATTGCTCTGATTTGATTAATATATATTGTATGCCTGTATCAAAATACCACATGTATCCTATAAACATATGCAACTATTATGTACTCATAATAATTAAAATTTTTTAAAAAGGAAAAAAATGGAAAGATGGGGAAAAGGAGAAATTAGGAAAGATATGCACAATGACAAAGAAAAAAGAAAGCCTTAAGGAAAAAGAGAAAGAGCTGGACAAGTCTCAGACAGGATGAAATATGGTAGTCTCTGTTTCTGAGAACACAGGTAACTTAAAGACAACATAAATAAAATAAGTTTCTCACCTTTAATATACTGATTCAGGACTGCTCCTGACTTTGACATTTGGTTGCATTTAAAGGAGAGAAAAGGCAAATGCTGCTATTACCTGCCCTGTCGAGCTCACAGAATTTCTGTGAAAATCACAGATGATAATAATGGAAATATTGCCTTTTATACTGCACAGTGATATACACACATGCAATTCACCGTAAGTAGAATTGTTATTATGATTTGAGGATCCTAGCATACTCTAATCAGGAGAGGGAAATGTACAGAACAGACAGCAGGCACATGAAATTCTCCTCAGTGTGTTTTCCCTGTGTCTTACCACCCCAGGAGTAGCTTCTGCTACTGAAGGTCACAGTAGACTTATTTTCAAAGGTTGTGGTTCTTCTACACAGTGGACTTATCCCACAGCTGTTTGCTAACACTCAAAATTCCAGAAACCGTTTCCAAATTTTCATCTCTCTCTTCTTCAATCCTAAAAATGTAAAAATTCACAGACTTACTTTCATGCATTATAGTAGAATGCTTAATAACTTGGGTTTTGAGGTCAGCCAAGGCCTGACTTTGAATCCAGGCTCCATTAGACATTTGCTATGTGAACATAAAAAAGTTATCAGACTTCTCTGAGCTTCAGTTCTCATTATTTCTCATTATTATTATGGGTATATTATTAAATATACCTCATTATTAAAATGGGTATATACAGTTAGATAGGAATAATAAGTTCTAGTGTTCAATAGTACAGTAAAAAATAATTAACAACAATTTATTATATATTTAAAAATAGCTACAAGAGAAAAATTATAGTGTTCCCAACACAAAGAAAAGATAAATGTTTCAGGTGATGGATATTCCAATTACCCTGATTTGATCATTACACATTATACATGCATCAAAATATCACATGTAATCCAAAAATATGTTCGACTATGATATTTAATTTAAAAAATAAAAGAAAAAAATCAGGCCAGGCGTCGTGGCTAACACCTGTAATTTTAGCACTCTGGAAGGCTTAGGCAGGAGGAGCATTTGAGCTCAGAAGTTCAAGACCAGCCTGAGCAAGAGTGAGACCCCGTCTCTACTAAAAATAGAAAGAAATTAGCTGGACAACTAAAAATATATAGAAAAAATTAGCCTGGCATGGTGGCACATGCCTATAATCCCAGCTAATAGGGAGGCTGAAGCAGAAGGATTGCTTAAACCCAGGAGTTTGAGGTTGCTGTGAGCTAGGCTGACACCATAGGACTCTAGCCTGGGCAACAGAGTGAGACTCTGTCTCAAAAAAAAAAAAGGAAAAGGAAAAGAAAAAAATAAATCAATAAAATGATGACAATAATACCTCCCTGGTTTGCATGTTCCCTTGTGAGAAATAAATTATATATGTAAAAATACTTAACCTTGGTATATGTAAACCATGGAGTACTATTCAGCTATACGAAACAACGGTGATATAGCACCTCTTGTATTTTCCTGGCTAGAGCTGGAACCCATTCTATTAAGTGAAGTATCCCAAGAATGGAAAAATAAGCACCACATGTACTCACCAGCAAATTGGTATTAACGGATCAACACCTAAGTGGACATATAGGAATAACATCTATCCGGTGTTGGGCAGGTGTGGGGGGGAGGAGATTGGTATATACATACATAATGAGCATGATGCACACCAACTGGGGGATGGACACGCTTGAAGTCCTGACTCAGGGGGGAGGGGGAGTAAGGGCAATATATGTAACCTTAACAGTTGTACTCCCATAATATGGTGAAAAAATAAATCAATAATAAAATAAATAAATAATAAAAATACCTAACCTAGTATCTACTACATAGTACAGTGCAATAAATGGTTATATTATATATTATATATTGAGGGCTCTCTACATGAAAGCATAGTACATTTTCAGGTATAGGAAATTATGCCTCAAATTATGAATCCTCCATTATGATATTGTAAATAGACCTGGCTTTAAGTAAATCTTTCATGTCTATACTTGCATTCAATCACTTAAGTATATCCCCCCTTCCCCGAAAAAATTTTTTCTCCTCAGTTGAGACACTAATCAAAGACTGCTTGTGTAATGCAGGAAGATTTGTACTCTGACTGGGCTATACCTCTTCCACAATGGTAAGCCCTATAATTTAAAGCCATAAATTTTAATTCCCCACATGAAAAGAAAAAATTGTGTCTTTTCCAACTACTTCTGATAACATAGGATATTTCGCTTGTCATTAAGAGTGAGACACAGGAAAAAGGTAGAAGGGCCAAGGTGCTTGAAGGGATTTTTGAAGACCACGCCCATCTAGGTGTAAATTGGTGTTGACCAGCCAAGGCAAAGAAGCCAAACTATTCAATCAATACTTGTTACTCAGGAAAAGACTTCTCCCAAACTGCCTTTTTTTGTAAGAAACATAGAATTCTTCAGTTTCAACTTGAAGTTAAATTTCACAGATGGAGAAAACAGGTAGTTATGCACATTAGAAAATCAAATGGATACTCAAGACCCAATTTCTGGCTTTGGAGTACAGCTGTAAAAATCGATAAATATTAAAATACACAAATATAGGGTCTAAATAATTCACTTCAAGCAGATTGTAAAATATGAAAAGCCAGTAAGTTTGGTGTACACTGGGTTAATATCGAAGCATACAGATTAGAGCGTGTAAATTGTTTTGGAGAAGAAAGGAAAATAAGATGAAAAAGGTGGTTAAGATTCATTTTTGCCTAGCCTTGGGAATGCCTCAAAGATATATAGGAATTTTTAAATAAATTTAGGGAGGCAATGAAAATGTGGGTACAAAGAATTAATGATGAGGCCAGTAATTAGGGAAGATGCTCTATCTGTAAGTGTGATGAGTTCAAAGAGAAGAAAGGGAAAACACAGAGAAGGAGTCCATCTAAGAGAATATTGAAATAAAGCAGATCTGGAGAGCTATGCAGAAGAACTGGGACTACATGGTTCCAGCTGTATGACAGTAGATGCGGAATAGAAATAGTGATAAGTAAAAACCCAAAGGAATTGGTGACTTACTATACCTGGAGTGAGCATGAAGGAAAGTGAAGTCAAAGAAAATACCAAGATTTAAGCATGAATAGATAAGACAATGATGGATCCATTTTCAGAAATAAGAACATTGCACATAGAATATGTGAGAATACAGAAAACAGATAATCACATGTATTTTAAGCAAATAGAGTTTTAGACACTACTGAGATGTTCAGGTGGAAATCTGCAACACGATGTATGGAAAGAAGTATGGATTCAAGATATAATTGCATAGTAATCCACATAAAAGTAATAGACGAATGCATAAGAGTGAATAAGGTTCCCAAAGGAAAGAGTATATAGGAAAAAAAAAAATTTAAAGCAAAGACGCAACCATGGAAACTGTCCACATTGATAATGTAAAATAGGCAAAGAAACTGACAAATTAGGCAGATCACAGAGCTAGGAGGACAACCATGGTGGACTTGAGAAGCCAAAAGAGAAGAGGGCACCAAAGATGAAGGAGAAGAAAAGAAAACAAAGGGAGGAAGTAGACAAAATTTGTGACAGCAAATTAAGTGGGGTGATACAGTGAGTAGAGGAGAAGTATAAGAAAATTGACATAAAAATTTACATAAATTTCTACATTGTAAATGGGCAGTTTTGACCTAGTATAGTGTAGACACTCATTATAAATGTTAAATGAGTTAATTAATGAATGAATGATATAATGAAGGTGATAGAGTTGTCAAAAATAAATTAATTAAAAGTCCCCATTACAGGTTAGGTGACAAAATTTTTAGAGAACCTACGTGCCACACGGTTGTGACACCAGCAATGCTGAACAGCTTGAAATCAATTAAAAAGAAGTTTTGGGTGGGGCCAAGGCAATATATGTAACCTAAACATTTGTACCTCCATAATATGCTGAAATAAAAATAAATAAATGAAAAATAAAAGTCTAATCATGAGAATGGCAAGGGCTGAGAAGTGGATTGGTAGGAAAGGCAGAAGGTCACAAAGGAGCGAAAGGTTTCTAGGCACTGGACAGACCAACCAGGTGGCGGGACTGACCATAGAGCACACACCACACAGGGAAGCAAATGAGACCCCCCAACAACAACAAAAAAAAATGTGGGGCTAAATGGTTGGGAAAACTTGGAAAAGAGGATGAGTAGTTTTAAAATAAACTCTGATTCTTCACTGACATTCTTCTACAGCTTTGTTCTCATTCCTTAAGGGTTGATGTTCACTTTCCCCTGCCCATACCCTTCACTGGCGTACACAGCGTGTTCCCCTCACAATGCCTGATTCCTGCTCCTTTCTGCTTCTCTAGTGCCAACAGCAAATTCCCACACAGAAGGCTGACATCGCACCTACTTAAGGAAAACTTATTTTCCTCATTCCCAGACATAGATCTTGGCTCACTGATTTACTCACTATATATGTTATTTCTGTCCCTCTCACCTACCTGTTTTGCCAAGGGAACTAAAAAAAAAAAAAAAGCATCATTAGAGATTCAGATAGATACAGTTCTCACAAGATCAGCCAGATCCAATACACGATCACTACAGACACCCACACATAGCTGTATAAAATAATAAGGGAGCTGCTAATTACAACCCCAGAGGGCAGTGACCAAAGTAATGCTGCAGAAATCTGGGATTGCCAGACTGAGATCACATGGTCTGGGGAATTATTGCCTGTGGTCGTTTTGGTTTTCCCAGAGTAACCAAGCACAGAAACTCTTAATTAGGAGAAATAAAGGATATTTAATTTTCTTATAACAAAGAGGCCTTCTGCCATTTTCTAGGGATACATTAAATCTTTATTTTATGGTGACCAATGGGTGAATTCCAGAGCAACATTAAACATTGTTCTTTTAAATTTTTAATGATGTAATTATTTCTATGATGATTATCATAATTATATTCAACTTAACCAGAGAATAATATTTAAAGGTATGAGATTGACATATGGACATAAAAGCATATACGTTTCTATGAAAAAAGTAGAGAGAATATAAAGGCAGACAGGTTTAAAGTAACATCAAAAATAACACTCTATATACATTTTCTACTGAATCCTCACAACCACACTGTGAAACAGATGTTATTATTGCCACATAAACACAAATTATTTATCACCAAAAATTACACAGATATTAAAAGGTTAGGCCGTACATGAATTTAGGACTCTTTCAAAAATTTCCTTTCTCCTACACCAAACCTCTTTAAATTATAGAAAAATCACAATGTTACCCAACATATTCATGAAGCACATATGATCTTAAATACAAATTTCAGGCAAGTACAACAGCAAAAATAAAACTTTAGGTCAACCTCAATGATGTAAATAAATTCAGACTTCCAACCTAAGTTTCCCAACTTGAGATGCTTCTTTCTCTCTCTTCCTTTAAACCAGGAGAAACAAAAAACGTGAGCTGCAGCTTTACAAAGACTAGGAACTGTCTACAATTACAAGCGACAACACATGAAGAAAACCTTATGTACAACAAAAATTGAAATAGGACAAGCCTAAAAACCAAAATAAAGTGCATGTTTCTAAAGATATTGAGCTAGTCAGGAAGCTCAGCAGTCTCTAAAAGAGGTAGATACACTGAGGACAGAAAACAGTCATCTTTACTTGGAATGGAAACATTGGAGCATATGAACTCTCACTACACAGAGAGACGGGGAAAAGGAGCTTAAAGAGAAACGTGCAGACTTATCACCTTTGAAATAATTAGGACGTGTGTGGTGTGTAATGGAAGAAAAATCAAGGCAAGAGGAGGGGGAAACAGCCATATAGACTAGACAGCAATCACCATTCTATAATAAAAAGAGAAAGGATAAATCACAAAACATATGACAAAACTAACAAATATGTCTGCACTCTGAGCCAGAAGTTAACCCTGTAGCCCAGAAGAGCCATCCCAAGAGATACGAGGTGTTTTGGAGACAGCATTCCAACACTCAGTGGCCTTCTATCATACCTCACTGTCACCCCTAGCTCCTCTTCACAATATCCTTTCACAAATATCTAGACTATTCAAAGATTAATAATGTTATACAATATAACAATGTATCATAATTTGATTATAAAAATAAAACAGGTGATAACCTATGTAAAATTACTGGAAGAAGAAAGAAAAGGAAAAATTACATAAGGTACAGAGCATATGCATAATAGAAGATTATACCATGAAGTAGTGAAAATTATAAGCAAATTTTCTTTTTTTTTTAATTTTTTTTTAGTATATTATGGGGGCACAAGTGTTAAGGTTACATATATTGCCCATGCCCCCTCCCCCCTCGAGTAAGAGCTTCAAGCATGTCCATCCCCCAAATGTTGCACATCTTACTCGTTGTGGTTGTATATACCCATCCCTTTAAATTTTCTAAGTCTTTTTAAAATATGCCTTCTCTAAAATATATATTCTCTGAAATGACATTTGGAAGACATGAGTGAAAAGAAATAAATAATTGGAAATATAAGGTGATAAGGTGATAAAAAATAATCTGTCAAAATTCAAGGTGCATTAAATCAAGATAACCATGAAAGAAATAAGATCAGTAAAATCAAGGGAAAAAAATAGTGAGAGGAGAGATTAATGCTGCTAAAAACATGGCCAGGAATATAAATGACAGACTCAAACATCCTGAGCAAAATAAAATGCATCTGACTGACACCAGTGACTTGGTTGACTAAAAGAGTACAGTAGATGTGACATCCTAGGACTTCTGATGCTAACAGTGGGATTTCTGGATTGTAAGGCAAGTGTATATTTAACTTAAAAGAAACTTCTAAATGGTTATCCACAGTGGTTATACCATTTTGAGTTACCACCATTATTGTATGACAGTTTCAGATACTCCATAACCTCAAGAGAACCTGGAATTAGCAGTTTTTCTTTTTCCTTATTTATTTATTTGATTGATTAATAACTAACAATGTTGGGAATCTTTCTATGTGCTTATTTTCTATTCACATATCCTCTTTGGTAAAGTATCTGTTCAAATCTTTTGCAAATACTTAACTTGGGTAATTTTTTTCTTGTTATTAAGTGTTCTTTATTCAAAATACAAGTTGCTTCTCAGATATATGATGTACACATATTTTTCTACCATTCTGTGGTCTCTTACTTCATTAACATAACAGAGATTTTTAATTTTGATGATGTCCAATTTATAAATTTGTGACAACACAAACTCAATGGAATTTTTAAAAATTTGAGTAACTAAAGTATAAAGGGCTTGCAAAAAATGAAAAGTTTAGAAGTCAGAGATAGATGTGGTACACAGAACAATGATAAAAGGTATTTATGCTATTAATAATATTTATACACTTTTTGACACTACATTGGAAGCCAAAATATTTTGTTTGTGAAACTCTCACATGAACCTTTTGGATAAATTTCTACTCATTACTAAATCAAGGCCAGAATGAAGGTGATAAAATTTGGGGGATGAGTAAAGCCTTGTGCAGCACAATTTGAACCATCATCTATAGAGATTTAATAATCAATGAGTCATTCAATAAATAGAGTTGGAACACTGGCAAGTCATTTGGGAAAAAAAAAGTAATACTACATAACTCAAAGTAAATTCCAGATTAATTAAAGGTTTTATTATAAAACCTAAAACTGAAACAAAAGGAAAGGAAATTATGATTATGCAATATTGCAGTATTGTTTTTCTTTTTATCTCAATTGGGATTAGGAAAAACTATACTAGGTGATGAAACCCAAAAGCTATAAAAAAAATTATAAATTATACTACATAAATTCATATGGGGAAAAAAGCTACCAATCAAAACAATAAAATAAAAACTGGAGAAAATATTTTTAATTTGTGAATTAAAGGTCAACATTTTTATTATACAAAATAAAATCTAAATCACTTCGTTAAAATACGGCAAAGAAAATGAACAGGCAGCTCACAGAAAAGTAAATATTGAAAGGAAAAATAATGGCAGACCAGAAGCAGCCTGCCAGCTCGCTGCTCCCAAGGAAAGAAGTGAAAGATACAGGCAGCTGCCTACATAAGGATCCCTCTTCTATGAAGCAGCATTGTGAAATCACAGAGAAGCAACAGACACTCAGAGTGAGAAAAAAAAATGTGACGGGGTGAGAATGTGACGGGGTGATACATATAACAAGATCAGAGGAGGCCCGGGAACAATAGGAGGACGGAGCACCGGGGCTCCGCGCTCACTGTGCTAGCACAGTGCAAACGGAACTCCAGGAGGGCTCTTACCACCCCCACAGACCTCTGCTCGGTTGGACTGGGGACCTGCCTGGAGTCTGTGCAGAGCCGTTGCACCAAACAACAGGCACGGAGAGGATCAGGCAGCAGTTAAAGACATCCTGAGCTCTCGGGTGCGCTGTGCCTGATCTGCGCCGGGCTGGGGAGGGTGTGCACTGACTTGTGTGTGGCTTCCCTGAGCCATATCCGGTGACTTGAAGCCAAGCACTTCTTCTCTGGAGCACAAAGGGATCTGAGCATGGGAACTGATCAGGGGCCAGCAGGGTCTGACCTCTGAGGGGTTTTGGGCAACTGCTTTACCAGGCTCTGGGTGGGGAGTGGAGAACTCCACAGTCCCTGGGCTGCCGAAACTGGGTCTCTGAGCCTATGGAACGAACTGCCACTTGCTTGCCCAGTTCCGCCTTCAGGCCCCAACTTCCTCCTGACTGCTTGGTCTTGATCCCGCCCACCAAGTTGGATCACACCTGCCATCTATTCCGGCCCTGCTCGGCCCTGCTTCTGGCTCCTCCTGGGCCCTGCTCAGAAACTCTGCTTCTAGCTCCTCCCCAGTCTCGGCTCTGAGGCTCTCACATTGAAGCCTGAGACTCCACCTCTGGTGGGAGCCTGAGAACACCCACAAGGCCCAAGACACCATTCCCAAGTCTCCAGCACTGCACCTGGACCCCGGGACCCCAAGACTCCACCCCAGAGCCTCCGCCACCATTGCAGGGCTGGAAGAACTGCTCCGAAGTCCAACGCCCTGCCAGGGACCCCCAGCCTCAAGCCTCCAGTACACTGCGACCGGGTTTGACCAAAGGCACACAGCCTGAGAGCCCAACCGCATCCAGCTGCTGCTGTTATCTCTGTGGGGAAACCCTGGGTAGAGCAATTCCCCACAACACCAGCCTCAGTGAAGAGGGTCTCACCAGGCTCCCAACTCAAACATCCTACCAACACTCAACCCAAACAGCATTCAGCACAGGCTTGCGCAGGGGCAATCTCAGGTGAACAGAACAAATCAGAACAGCTGCATCACAAGCTTCTAGTACACGTACCCCTCCCTCTGCCAAGTCAACATTCCAGAGTGGGGAGCAAAAAAGAGCGCCATCTAGTGACCTCCTCTTACTCTAACTAAGCAAGAGAGTTTCCAGCAAGGAACAGAAGCCCTGCAAACCTATATAAGATCTGAGTTGAGAAAAGAGGTCTCAGATGAGAAGAAACCAGCGAAAGAACCCTGGCAACATGAAAAGTCAAAACAGATAAACACCCCAAGGGATCACAATGGAACTATAGCAGTGAACTCCAAGTACAAGAAATAGTCAAAGTGACTGAAATGGAATTCAGAATATGGATGGCAAATAAGATGAACGGAATCAAAGATAAAGTTGAAACCCAACAAAAATAAACCCAAAAAATATTTCAAGAAATTAATGAAAAAGTCACTAAAGAACTAGACAAAATTATGAAAGATATAATAGAACTTAAAGAAATGAAAGCATCATTCAGGGATTTCTAAAATGCAGCAGAAATTTTCAGCAACAGATTAAACCAAGGAGAAGAAAGAATCTCCAAGCTTGAAGACAAGGCTCACAAGCTAACCCAATCATTTAAACAGGCAGAGAAGAGAACAACAAAGGCAGAGCAATCACTTAAAGAGATATGGGACTATACAAAGCGAATCAACATACAAATTATAAGTATCCCTAAGGGAGAAGAAGAAAGCGCTAAAGCCTGGAAAATCTATTTGAGGGAATTATTGAGGAAAACTTTCCTAGTACCACCGGATATTCAGACATCCAGATACAAGTTGGTCATCAAACTCTGGGAAGATTCATAGCAAATAGGACATCTCTAATACACATAGTCATCAACCTAGCCAAAGGCAAAATGAAAGAGAAAATTCTACAAGCAGCTAGATGTAAGCAACAACTGACCTACAAGGGAAAATCCATCAGGATAACAGCAGACATCTCAGTGAAAACCTTGCAAGACAGAAGGGAGTGAGCCCCCATCTTCAATCTTCTTAAACAAAAAACTGCCAGCCTAAAATTTTGTATCCTGCAAAACTAAACTTCTCCTATCTACCTTTTGCCTGCCCAAGACAGGACTCTAATCTCATTGTGGGTCAAAAGACCCTCATTCCAGAGAGGGCCTTGCCATATACCCTGGAGGCTCTGGAGGAAGGAATGCTATACAGAGAGGCTGGGAAGAATCTGAACAGACAGGCCTTCCTGAGCTTAGAACATGTACTTTTTGTTTAATCACATTCCTACACAGTTGTCAATGATGCCTTTGTTACATTATTAACTAAGCTTCCATAAAAACTCAAGAGTATGGTGTTCAGAGAGCTTCCAGATAGTTGAACAAGGGGAGGTTCCTAGAGGGTGGCATGCCCTGGAAGGGTATGAAAGTTCCATGCCCCTTACCTTGCCCCATACATCTCTTCAACTGTATCTTTTGTAATACCCTTTATAATAAACCAATATGTGTGTTTCCTTCAATTCTGTGAACTGCTCTAACAAATTAATTGGACCCATAAAAAGGTTGTGAGAACCCCAACTTCTTAATCAGTCAGAAGTTCCGTAGATCCACACTTGTGACTGGTGGGGGGGGGGGGGCAATGTTGGGAACTGAGCCCTCTCCCTGTGGGATCTGATGCTATCTCCAGGTAGGTAGTGTGAGAACTGAATTAGAGGACTCCCAGCTGGTTTCTGCTGCTTGGGAAAATAAACCCCTGCATTTGGTCACAGAACAATTCTTCTGTGTTGAGGATTGCTGTGCTACAAGAGCAGAGGAAAAATACGGTTTGAGAGTTTTCCCTAAATAGTCTGGGTTTAAATCCAAATCTACCATTTACTAACATTAGGCAAGTTATTTGACTTCTCTGTGCCTCCATCAACCAATCTGTACAATGAGGGTGATAAAACTATCCATCCCAAGGACCACTGTGAGTACAAATGAATTAATACTAAGAACAGTGCCTTACATATAGTATGTACTCTGTAAATATTTCTCTTTTTTTTTACCAATGACATGAAGAAGGAAGTAGTAAACTACAAAATCTTTCGTTCTGCAGGTGACACAAAGCAATGAAAATACACACCAGAATACAAGTGGACCACAAATCCTAAAGATAACTGCTGCATTTTACTCATAACCAAAAGGCTGAGATAATAATGCAGAACAAATAAAAAGGGAATTATGGAATGCAAACAGTGAAGCATGATGTTAATAAGTATATCAGTTATAGGACAGCTTGAAAACTGCAGCACAGTTATCCTGAGAAACAAACTTATTTACAACATGGTTTAATATATGTGAACAATATTGTTAGCATGGTTATTTGGGAACTAAAAAGTAAGAGTTAATATAATCTTTGGTTTCTATAGGTTGTATTAAAAAATCCTTCTTTCTCTTCAAGGAAGAATGTCACACAGTCTTCAATGGGGACAAAATAAACCCACTATATGGCAATGAAGGTCTGTGAACGATCCAAGTGATTCATAGTAGAAAGTCCCTTCTTTATGAGGGACTTTCAATAGGGACTTTCAATAGTCACTTGGAAATTTTGTGTTTCAATAAAGCCATTTAAGTGATTTTTCTAAAACCCATAAGCTGACTGAGCACTTTCCTAATGGCTATCTTCATCTCTCTGTTCCTGAATGTGTAGATGACTGGATTTAGAAAAGGAGTCAAAACTGCATCAAATATGGCTAGAAATTTATCCAGAGATGTTGAAGGAGAAGGCCACATATAGAAGAAAATCAGTGGACCAAAGAATAAAACCACAACAGTAACATGAGCTGAGAGAGTGGAAAGAGCCTTTGATGAACCCTCTGAAGAGTGTTTCTGAAGCGTGGCCAGGATGAAAATGTAAGAGAGGATGAGCAAGAAGAAAGCACCCAAGGAAATGAACCCACTATTAGCAGTTACCATGAACTCCAGTTTATAGGTATCTGTGCAAGCAAGTTTGATGAGGCGAGGTATGTCACAATAGAAGCTGTCCAATACATTAGGGCCACAGAAAGGCAAGTTTACAACAAAAGCCAACTGAATTAATGAGTGAATGAGACCAATGGCCCAGGCAACCACTAAAATCAGAATGCATATCCGCGAGTTCATGATGGTCAGGTAGTGGAGGGGCTTACATATAGCCACATATCTGTCAAAGGCCATGGCTATGAGCAGCACTATCTCTGTGCCCCCAACAGCGTGGCTAAAGAAGATCTGAGCTAGACAGCCTGCAAAAGAGATGACTTTCCGCTTCCTGAAAAGATCACAAATCATCTTGGGTGCTGCGATGGAGCAAAATATCAGATCAATGACAGAGAGGTTGGCCAGCAGAAAATACATGGGGGAGTGCAAGTAAGGGTCAGAGGTTACAGTGACCACTATGAGGAGGTTTCCCATCATACTGGACACATAGAAAAGACAAGAAAAGAAAAAAATGAAAATCTGGATCTCCCAGGAATTTGAAAGTCCCAGGAACACAAATTCAGACACTACAGAGTGGTTGGCTTTATTTATTGGCTCATTTGGGAGGTTCACTCCCATGTTACCTAAAGAGGAAAAAATGAGAAAATTCAAATTAATCATAATCGTATTATATTAATAAAATCTATTTAAAGGCATATAAAGTATAGAAGTCAAATATTACCTGAGCATTGAATAACATTTTTTTCGGCCGGGCGCGGTGGCTCAAGCCTGTAATCCTAGCTCTCTGGGAGGCCGAGGTGGGCGGATCATTTGAGCTCAGGAGTTCGAGACCAGCCTGAGCAAGAGCGAGACCCCATCTCTACTATAAAGAGAAAGAAATTAATTGGCCAACTAATATATATAGAAAAAATTCGCCAGGCATGGTGGCACATGCCTGTAGTCCCAGCTACTTGGGAGGCTGAGGCAGCAGGATTGCTTGAGCCCAGGAGTTTGAGGTTGCTGTGAGCTAGGCTGACGCCACGGCACTTACTCTAGCCTGGGCAATAAAGTGAGACTCTGTCTCAAAAAAAAAAAAAAAAAGAATAACATTTTTTTTCGCCACTAATGCTGTTGTTACATATGATGGTAAGTGAATTGCTGCTTAGGCTTGCTAACTTGAGGGACAGTGAATGATCTAGTGGACTGGTACCCATGTTGCACCTGATGAAACCAAAATGAAAGGGCATTTGATGTTAAATTTCTGTATCAATGTTTTAGCCATCCTCTTTCTAGAGGAGTAATATAACCCATAACACATACTAGTTAGACAAAGAAATAACAGAAATTTGTAAGAACCTGCAGCTCAAATTTTGATATTGTTCAAGTATAATGAGTTTGATGAGATACAACCAATGGAAGAATTGGACAAGGAAACAGGAAAAAAGGGAAATGGGCCAGATAACTTAAAAAAAAAAAAAAAAAGGTTGAGGGGGGGAACAAAGCAAAGAACTGAAAACCAGAAGACATTGAAGTGTATGACTTGTGCTTTCAGAGTCTCAGAGACAAGAGTTGCTCCTGGTTGAATACACAAAGCTAGAGGAAGGCATTCTACTGTCCTTGAAGGTGGTTCAGTGATCGCTGAGTCATTTTTTGTTTTGGGTAAACTGAGCTCGTTCTAAAAGGATGCTTTCAATCTTTTGCTCTCCAAGACTTTTCTCCACCATATTTTCTTTTGCTTTTCTTAATTAAAGGACATTAAAGTTACAAACTATGACTCTTTTGACATTTGCTCGCTACACAACATAATTTCTTTTGTAGATTCACATGGATTTGGTCAGTCTCCCAGAAGAGATTCTTATGTATTTTAAAGTTTAAGTTGAAGAAAACAGAGAAAAAGAGTGTCCTACTAATAAAGCCATAGAAATAATATAGAATTTTTGATCCAGCCACATCAGTAGAATGTCTAAATTAGCTAAAAACATAATACTTGAGAATTCAATATTTCTCTTTTTTTGGCTATTCTTATGCTTTATCATTCTGACAATCCAAAACTTCTTCCCTGCTCCCAAATGAGCTTTCTGATTATTTGTTTTAAGGCTATATCCACTTGTCTATTTCTCTATAAAAGTAAATATACAAGTGTTGCTAGGAACCCTCTCATGTAAATACTTATTGAACTTGAATTAAATAATCAAACTAAGTTACCCATTCCTTTCACCTTTCCTCTAAGGTCAATTTTCATGCCCCTGAATTCCTAAATTTGTTATTTTTCCCTGAAACTTATCTACTTCTATTTTACACTGTAGTGGCCAAAATCAGAGAGAAAAAAACACAATTAAATGCCCAATAACTATACTATCATAGCAGAAAAATTAATTCCCTCATTAATACCATTCTAGCGGTTTTTCTCATCACAGCTGAAAATGATGATAGGTCTGTAATCGGGCATGCAGGTGAGGGCAGGTGGGCTCCTAGACAGTTTACCAGTCAATCCTCCAAATTCTGTGTATATAATTTGGTTTTGGTCCCAAGAAATGCCATAACACACTAGTCTCTAGTGGACTTCTTCTTGTTTTAACTTTTCTGCAAAGACAGAAATAAAACAGAGCAAGTGGTATTGACTTTTATTACTTTCCCTTTGCTCTTATCAAGCAGGTTAATGAGATAACAAAATAAATAAATCCTTTTCTAAGTCATCATTTGAACCCCCAAATCCCTTGCCTATGCTTAAAACACTGTCTTGTGCTGATCTTGACTCTCCTTCATAGTTTTAGTTTCACCCTGGAAACCCACGATACATTTCCACAACCATGTCAAAGTCAGTTATTTGCCTTTCTCCACAATCTATAGCCCTTTATGTACCACCTAATGTGACCTCTTCCTTCTTCCCTACACTATAACTACCTGACCACAACCAAAAACTTATCTAATATCTATAAATGTAAATTCTGCCACTATACCTATTTTCTGAAACTGAATTTAATAGACCAAGTCAATTTTTTTCCTGTTGTTATCTTGACTTTATATTTTTCACCTACCTCTTCCCAGACCACAACATCATCAGATAATTACAGTATCTTGGTAACTGAGCTTCTGTTTGTGCCACTGCTATTAAATAAAAAGCTGAAAGAATTTTTTTTTAAAAAAAAAAAAGGTAGTTAATTAACAGCACTGAAGAGTAATGACCAGGTACTGCTGCAGAAACCGGGATTTGCCAACTCTGCTCATGTGATCATGTGATCAGGGAAATTGTCCCCAGAACCTGATGGGCTTGGTAAGAACAACCAAAAGAATAAATCTTTTAACAAGTCACTGGAGAGGAAACAAAACTGAAATTAGATGTTTTAAGAGCATCACCTTTAGCAATTTTATCTGCCAGGTCTGACTCTGTCATTGGTGGTTCAAAATAAAGCAGAATGCCTGGGAAGTGTGAACACACTTAATCAAAATCATATGGATTTCACTACAAATTTCATTCAGGTTAAGCACCCACAATGAAGAATATGCAGTAGAAATTACTTGAATCTCTTTCACATTTAAAAAATGACATACAATGTACAATCTCTAAAATGACAGCAAAAGTCAATTTTAAAGAAAAAGCCCAGGGGCAGGTGTGGCGGGCTGCCAGGGGGCTGGGAAGGCAGCTGCCTCCCAGGGCCTGCCCGGGCGGCCGCCTCTGCAATGCTGCTGCTCGGGGACCTGGTCCGAGCCCACCCGCCTCTGGAGGAAAGTGCCAGACTTCTCAGAGGTCAGTCTGTTCAACAAGTGGGACCCCAGGGCCTTCTGTATGTTCAGCAAAGAGAGCTTGCAGTGACCTCCCCAAAGGATGGCTCCATCTCCATTCTGGGTTCTGATGATGCCACCACTTGTCACATTGTGGTCCTGAGGCACACAGGGTCATGGGGCTCCTTGCCTGACACACTGTGATGGAACCGACACCAAAGCTGAGGTCCGCTTGGTCATGAACTCCATAAAATCCTTTTCCGACCACGCTCCATGTGGAAGGCTGGAATTGCACCTCGTGGGAGGCTTCAGTGACTATAGGCAGTTGTCACAAAAATTTACTCATCAGCTTCTCAGTGAATTTGATGGACAAGAAGAGGACATTCACTTAGTGACATCATGTGTGAGAGAATTAAATGACCGAGAAGAAAATGAAAACCACTTTCCAATAATTTATGGCATAGCTGTTAATGTTAAAACTGCGGAGATTTACAGAGCCGCCTTTCAAGACCGAGGTCCGGAGGAGGAGCTGCGTGCTGCGCAGGCTTTAACAGGAGGACCGATGATTAGCATCTACGATGCAAGGACAGAACAACTTCTCATAGAACCGTTTTCCTGGGTGCCATTTCCACATGTGGATTTCTGGTTGCAGCAAGATGATAAGCAAATACTAGAGAACTTTTCCACTTCACCTTTGGCTGAGCCCCCTCCCCCCACTTTGTTGAACATATTAGATCTACCTTGATGTTTTTTTAAAAAATACCCATCTCCAACTAACACACTGTTTCCTGGAAGTAAAGCTCTACTCTACAAAAAAAATGAAGATGGTGGCTTATGGGAAAAGATCTCTTCTCCAGGAAGCTAAAAATAGGAATTATCAGTTAAAGCAACTTTTTGGCATGACAAAGACCACTGGTAGGGGCTGGAAGGAATATGGATTTGGAACCTACATCTGTTGAGTCTTAGGTCTCCTTCCTTACTTGGTGTCTTTCAGATAACTTTCAAAATAAAATCTTATTTTGGCAAAAAAAAAAAAAAAGAAAGAAAGAAAAGAAAAAGCCCAAATGATTGTAAGTCCCTTGATAGCTAGGACCTAGATATGGAGTGTATTCATTCAACTCATTCTTGACTATTACCCATATGCCAGTCCCTGCCCAAGTAGCTGGGAGCTCAGGGGGAGACATATACATACAAATGAAGTGTTTTAATCCAATCTGGATAATAGCTCTACTAAAGGCATGTTCAATGCTATGGGTAGGAACACAGAAGAAAAAACCCCTAAACCTACCTGGGTAAAACTAGGTAGATTTCCTAGGGAAAGTAATACTTGAGTAGAGGCTTAAGAGAGAAAGTTATGAGGGGAGGTGGGGTTAATTCCAGGAAGAACTAATAGCATGCAGAATGAGGTGCAGCATGCTATGGTATGTTTGAGAAACTATAGTTGTTTAGTACTAAAGGAATATTAAGTACAGGGTAGAGAGTGGTAAGAGAAGAGTCAGAGAGCTTTCAAAAAAAAACATGTACACCTAAAATTATGAAACTTCTAGAAGAAAACATTGGGGAAATGCTCCAGGACATTTGTCTGGGAAAAGATTTCATGAGTAAAACCTCAAAAGCTCAGGCAATCACAGCAAAAATTGACAAATGAGATCATATCAAGCTTAAAAAAGGTTCTATGCAGCAAAGGAAATAATCAAAAAAGGGAAGAGACAATCCACAAAATGAGAAAGAATATTTGCAAACTACTCATCTGACAAGGGATTAATAACTAGAATATATAGGGAGCTCCAACAACTCAACAGAAAAAAAAATCAAATAATCTAATTAAAATATGGGCAAAAGATCTGAATAGACATTTCTCAAAAGAAAACATACAAATGGCCAACATGTATATGTAAAAATGGCCAACATCATTAGACATCAGAGAAATGCAAATCAAAATTACAATGAGATATCATCTCACTCCAGTTAAAATGGCTTTTATCAAAAAGACAGGCAATAACAAATGCTGGCAAGGATGTGGAGAAAGAACACTTGTACACTGTTGGTGGAAATGTAAAGTAGTGCAACCACTGTGGAGAACAGTATGGAGGTTCCTCAGGAAACTACAAATAGAACTTCCATATGATCCAGCAAACCCACTGCTGGGTATATACCCAGAAGAAAGGGAATCAGTATCTTGAACATATATCTATACTTTCATGTATATTGCAGAACTATTCACAATAGCCAAATATGGAATCAACCTAAGTATTCATCAAGGGATGAATGGATAAAGAAAATGTGGTGTGTATATATATATATATATATATACAATCAAATATTATTTAGGCATAAAAAAAATGAAATCCTGTCATTTGCAACAACATGGATGGAACTGGAGGCAATTAAGTGAAATAAGCCAGGCACAGAAAGACAAATATCATAGTTCTCACTCATATATGAGACCTAAAAAATTGATCTCATGAAGTTAGAGAGTAGAATGAATGTTTATCAGAGGCTGGGAAGGGTAGCTTGGAGGAGGAGGTAAAGAAAGTTTGGTTAATGGGCACAAAAATACAGATAGAAGAAATATCTAGTGTTCAGTAGCACAACAGAATGACTATAGTTAATAGTAATTTATTGTGTATTTCAAAATATCTAGAAGAACAAGAAAGAAAAAAGCAAAAAAGAAAAGAAAATAGTCTCGATTGCAAAGTAATAATAATAATAATAATAATAATGTGTCCAATCGGAGCAATCGAATCACACTCTCTGGGTTGTGGGCCAAGAGTCTTAGTATTTTTCAGAAGTGTCTCAGGTAATTCCCATGCACAGCTATTGCTAAAAACCACTACTTCACTCTCTGTTCCTCTGTATATGCACACAGTATCTTGTGCATACTTTATCACTACAGCCACCTGTGACCTTGAAATTATCTCTCTCTCTCTCCATGTCCTGCAGATGGAAACTCTTCATGGATAAGGATGTTGCCTTATTTTTCTCTATATCTCCAGTCCCTTGTACATTTTATGGCACATATTAAATATTTGTTTAACTGAACAAAGCTAAAAATAAAAAGTATAAAATTAGGCCAAAGCTAAAAATGTAAAAACAAAAAAAGGGTAAAAATATTTTTTAAATAGAATTGTAGTAAATGACTATGAGCAGAACATAAGTAAATGTTAAAGATAAAGAAATTATACAGGTACACCTCAAATATGTGAGACAGCTAACCCAAGACATCATATTAAGGAGCTATTTCTTGGGGCTTCTCCATGCACAAATACTCACATCAGGTTCCCACCAGGAAAAAAATACCACATTCAAATGGAGTAAACAAGGAAATCTAATTTATAATGGTGCAGACAGCATCAAAGGAAATCAACAAGGAATAGTGAAGTACCCAGCACTAGCTAAAACAGGGAGCTATTGCTACCCCCAATGCTGAGGGGCACTAGGGGGAAGCAGTACCAGAAATCAGAAAAAGAGCTGCAACAGCAAAAAGAAGCCACCAATGAAAGTGTAGGCCTTTAGTTATAGTAACTGCCAACACAAAGCCCAGATGGGAGGGAACTAGGGGAATAAATACTGTGATTTCACTGTCTTCCAGTCCTCCAAATTTCTGCCATAGCCTCCATTAGCTACACCCAACCAAAAGCCAGAGGGCTACCCATTGATTTAGTCCATCAAGTTGAAGGCTACCGGGCACAAAGCAGAAGGAATATTGTGAAAATTTGACATGGAAGAGTGAGTAGAGAACAGCCATCAGAATGGTTTATCTAACCATTCTTCCATCAGTGGACACTTAAGTGTTTATAAATTTTTACTTTATAGGTAACGACAGACAAATATTTTTACATGTCTTCTTGTACACATGTGCAGATATTTAATACTGCCAAAGGATATAATATGAGAGGTATAATTTTGGGGAAATATTTTTTTTTATTTCAGCATATTATGGGAGTACAAATGTTTAGGTTATGTATACTGCCCTTGCCCCACCCCCCAGTCAGAGCTTCAAGCATATCCATCCCCCAGATGGTGCATGTCGCACTCATTATGTGTGTATATAATCTCCCATCTGCCCGACACCCGATGAATGTTATACCGTATACTACTAAATAGACCCATGTGAAAGTGCCCCTCATGACCACAACTGCTATTTAATTGGTCAACAGAAGAATACATTCACATATTTACTTGTATGAGATACTTACCATTAGGGCAAAGGATAAATTACATTAGCTGGTGGACACAGCTTATTGATGCCTTTCTTTCTGCTGGGCTGGTGGATTCACCACCATTAAAGAGTGGAAATACCAGAACTGAAGAGCACTGGATGTCCTCATTCTAGGGCTTATATCCCATATGAACCCAGGAATACTTCATCAGCATCTTAACCAATAAACCAACACTCTGTCATGTCAGTTGGGCCTTGTTTCCAGGTTCCAAGAGAGGAATATCTCACTTTGTCACAGAGCTCAGGAACTTTCCAATCCGCGTCTTGTAAACAGCATATCACGTCCCTCCCAGTATATAGGCTTTCAGTGTAGAGAATTGATTTAATTAGAATTTCCCTGATTAGATTAAATTAATAGTAAAGTTGAGCAATATTTATATTGATTACAGCTTTATTTTAACAACTTTTTTTCTTTTGAGACAATCTTGCTGTGTTGCCCAGGTGAGAGTACAGTGGTCTCATCCTCGCTCACTGCAACCTTAAACTTTTGGGCTCAAGTGATCCTCCTGCCTCAGCCTCCAAAGCAGCTGGGACTACAGGAGCATGCCACCATGCCTGGCTACTTTTTCTATATTTTTTAGACATGGGGTCTTATTCTTACTCAGGCTGGTCTCCAACTCATGGCCTCAAGCAATCCTCCCTCCGTGGCCTCTCAAAACTGCTAGAATTACAGGTATGAGCCACCAAGCCTGGCCCCCTTAAACTTCTTAAAATGTCTTAAAATGTAGAATGCTTCTATATCTTTTGGTCTGGGATGTTTTTTTTGTTTTTAAGGGACAGAATCTTACTTTGTCGCCCAGGCTGCAGTACAGTAGCACAGCATGACTCACTGCATCCCTGACCTCCTAGGCTCTACAGCTAATTTTTTTTCTTTTTCTTTTTCTTTCTTTCTTTTTTATTTTTTTTTTTAGAGACAGAGTCTCACTGTATTTCCCAGGTTGATCTCAAACTCCTGGCCTCAAGCAATCCTCCCACCTCAGCCTCTTGAGTAGCTGGGATTAAAGGCACAAGCCACTATACATGTATCTAAATCTCATGTTTAAAAAACTTGTATCAGTTAGGATCCCAACAGGAAAAAATGGCACATTAAAAGAGAATATATGAGAAAAAGCTAATTTACAAAAATGCAAACCAAAATTGTAAATGTAGACCATTTTTGTAAATAGGCACCATCTGGTTTTTTCCTTGAATTTTGTTAATGAACCCACAAGAGGTGGGGGTTTCAATGTTGCTGACCACACAGCCAATTACTGAGACAATAAGGATTGTCAAAGAAGACCAGATTTATTGCAGGAGATGCATCTACTGGAGGAGGGAGGTATGAACTGCCTCAAATCTGCCTCCCTGATCAACAGGGTAAGGGGTTTTCTTGGAGGTGAAATGAATAATGTATGAGGGGAGTGAGCATCATTAAGTGTTTGGGCTCAAGTGCCCACACAAGTGTATTGTGTGGGTAGTGTACACAAGTATACTGCACACAAGTACAGTAAGAAATCATGCTAGTACTTACATCCCATGATCAAAAAATGGTGGATAAGTCCCTCCCAGGGTGGAGATTTTAGTAATATAATGAGCTAGGGGTTAATATTGGTCATTTTTTCAGCCTTATGCACAGACTCAGTGTGTCCTTAGACATAATCTGTGGTGGAGAATCACTTCTCTTCTCTTCTATGGACAAACAGGTAATATTAAATATAAGACTTTAGGCCTGATGTGGTGGCTCACACCTGTAATCATAGCACTCTGGGAGGCCGAGGTAGGCAGATCATTTGAGCTCAGGAGTTCAAGACCAGCCTGAGCAAGAGTGAGACCCTGTCGCTACTAAAAATAGAAAGAAATTAGCTGGACAACTAAAAATATGTAGAAAAAATTAGCTGGGCATGGTGGCACATGCCTGTAGTCACAGCTACTCAGGAGGCTGAGGCAGTAGGATTGCTTGAGCTCGAGTTTGAGGTTTCTGTAAGCTAGGCTGATGCCATGGCACTCTAGCCTGGGCAACAGAGTGAAACTCTGTCTCAAAAAAATAAATAAATAAATAAACAAATATAAGACTTTATAATTATCTCTTGACAACAAACAGGCTCCACTGTTTCTTTTTAAAAAACTCAAAAAAACTACAACAAAAAGTTATAAAATTCTAGTCAATAAATCTTACTGACCTAAAAACTTAAAACATAAAAAAACTACAAAAACACTATCAAAAATGTTTTCTTATTTATATAGCCAGTTACAGTTTGTCTCTTAAAAGATCCAAAGTGTTCACTGTGCTTTAGCCCACTTATGAAACATTGGGACAGTCAGAATCATGGAATTGGTAACATAGAGAAGTGTTGAAGAGCACTTCCAGGGAAATTCATTCAATCCTAGGAACTGATTTCATCAAAACTTAATTGGAACCAGCTTACCATCTTGCTGGTTCCCTCAGCAGTGAGATAAATGACACGTGATATATACGATGTGTTTTAAATGTTTTCTCTACTTTAAGAATAACATTTACTGCCTTTAAGACGATTCAAATAGGATATCTGTGGCAGTAAAGAAAGGAACTTATACACTGTTGGTGGAACTGTGAACTAGTACAACCTCTATGGAAAATAGTATATAGATTCCTCAAAGAACTAAAAGTTGACCTACCATTTGATCCAGCAATCCCACCACTGGATATTTACCCAAAGGAAAAGAAGTCATTTTATCAAAAAGATACCTGCACATGTATGTTTATTGCAGCACAATTCATAATTGCAAAGATGTGGAATCAACCTAAGTGCCCATCAATTCACGAATGGATTAATAAAATGTGGTATATTTATACCATAGAGTACAACTGAGCCATGAGGAAGGATGACTTAATGCTTTTTGCAACAATTTGGATGGAACTGGAAACCATTATCCTAAGCGAAGTATCTCAAGAATGGAAAAAGAAACACCACATGTACTCACTGTTAAATTAGAACTAATCGATGAGCACACATGTGCACAGAGGGAACTAAAATTTAATGGAAATTAAGCAGGGGGGAGGTGGGTAGAGGGAATGGGTGAAAACATACCTAACAGGTACAATGAATGCTATCTGGGTGACGAGCACACTTATAACCATGACTCAAGCATTTTAAAAGCAATCCATGCCCAAAGGAAAAAAAGATATTCTATAATAAAGACACCTGCACTCAAATGTTTATGGTAGCACAATTCACAATTGTAAAGATGTGGAAACAATCCAAGTGCCTATCAATACATGAGTGGATTAATAAAATGTGGTATATGTATACCATGGAATACTACTCAACCACAAAAAACAAGGGGGAACTAGCACCTCTTATATTATCCTGGATAGAGCTTGAGCCTATCCTTCGAAGTGAGGTGTCACAAGAATGGAAAAACAAGCATAACATGTACTTGCCATCGAATTGATACTAACTTGTGGTGGGACAAGGAGGTAGCAAAAGACAATGGGGTGCCAAGAGCAGGGGGAGGGGCGAGGTGCGGAAGGAGCTAACCGGAGGGGCTGGGGAGAAGGGCCGAGGAGTTTGGGAGGCTGGGAGGCGGGCCCTCCATGGACCTCATCCACAGGGACCTCCCACCGCCACAAACCACCCAGTGTCCACTCCCCTGGGTAGTGTGTGTGCAAGGCCCAGGATGTCCCTTCACCACACTTGCCCTGATGAAAGGGCTCTGGCCTTTGGGCACCCCAGGGAAGCCCCAGGCTGACTCTTGTCCCAAGCCACCTCACCAAAGTCCCTCTCCCCATTCTCCCTGCACACTGTGGCCAGCCCTGGACTGGTGTCAATTGAGGGATGGGGAGCTATTGCACTGTATATCTTAGAGAAAAAGCTGGGGAAGGGAGGGGGCCCCAATTTGCCCCTTTCCCAGCCCTTCTGCCCTCCTCAGCCCTCTTCTCATGGCTCTCTGTCTTTCTCTCCAAATGTGCTTCCAAGAGAGGCTCCCACGTCAAAGCCCTGCCCTGTCCTCAGATTCCCAGGCAACTTTCCCAGCCCAGAGCTCAGCCAGCACCCACACACCTTGCGGGTGCAGCACACTAAGCTGCTCTTATGGAAGTAATATTCACTGGGTGCCAGTCAGGTGGGAGGGGGTAGTAAGGGGTGGATAAACTCCCAACTAATGGTTGCGGTGCCCACTGTATGGAGGAAGGGCACACTTGTAACCCTGGCTTGGGCAAGGCAAAGTCATTATATGTAACCAAAATGTTTGTATCCCCATAATTTTCTGAAATTAAAAAAAGCAATCCATATCACCAAAAATATTTATACCCCATAATACTTTGAAATTTAAAAAAAAAGAATTATATTTTGAATGCTAATGAGTTTTGCTGGTCTACTAATATAAGTGAATATGTCAGACAAGTCTCTAATTTTCACCTTTGAGTTGACAAAGACTCTCTCCTTGACCAAAATTTAGTCAGACTTTTCTGATCTCTCTTCTCAGCTAACCCTCAACCTTGGCCCTCTTCCCTACTAGACCTGCATAATGCAATTTTAGCAAGAATTCTGCCAAGTCAGTGTAGAAATAATCCTCCATGTTTCATTTCTGATTACTCTTGATAGCTGGTCAAATTCCCAACCCCACACTTGATATTTGATCGCCCTGGCCTGCCTTCAGCAAGAATCCAGTTAAGTCTGTTTAGCAAGAATTCTCCCTACCCTGGATGTCTCCTATTAATAATTTTTCATCCACTGACACCACAACCTACTCCTTAGCCATAAATCCGCATTTGTTCTTGTTTTGGGAACTCAGCCCAAGACTATACTGAGGCCTCTTTTCCCTGTTATAATAATTCCTGAATAAAATTTTTTTTATCACATAACTATTGTCAGGTTCTAGTTTTCTTTAACAAGTACTCTTTATGAGATAAAAGTTAATTTCTCTGGTTAACATCATAAATAATATGATTGATTGAAACTAAAAGTAATAGCCAAATATATGACTAATATACAATGAAATAGAATCTGGTTTTCTTTATCAAGGAGAAAAATGGTAGATTCATCTTAAAATAAAATGTCTTGTTATTCCAAAATGTGAAAGTGAAAGTCAATAGTAAAAGACAAGACTCAATGAATAGAGAAAGATGTAGAAGGTTCTGGAAGTGAATTCTATTTGCCTTGATTACATATATGTAACTTCAAATAATAAATCTGAATAGAAGTAATGACATATGTTAAAATTTTGATAAAGTTTACACAGCTTAGCTTTGATGGGTCTACTAAAATATCTTAAGAATGCTTTATTGTCAAATATTACATTAACATAAGAGTAGAATTTGATTTTCTATTTGAACAACATTATAAATTTTTTCTTTCTTCTTTTAAAGATGCAGTAAATATTTTTCTTTACCTTGTATGTAATCTTCCTAGTAGTCAGAGATTCTATACTTCACAAGAATAAATTTTTGTGCTTTCTATTCTTATATTCTCCATTATTTAAAAAAAAAAGAATAGCTGTTTGCCTACAAAAAGCAAAAGTTATTTCTACTAGGTTTATTTTAAATATAGCTTAATTCTAATAAATAGACAACTATACTACAACTATTTCTGTTCTTATCTTATCTATACTACCTATTCTTCCACTATAGTTTGATTTGTCTCCACCAATAGGTATGCTGAGGTTCTAACACTGAGTACCTGTGAATATGCCCATATGGACAAATAAGGTTTATACAGATATAGTCAGTTTAAGATGAGGTCATGCTTGATTACAGTGGATTAGGGAGAGATTTCTCCCTGTTCTGAAGGACTTAAAATGCCTACCATCATATATATCTCTAATAATTACTTCATATAAATATTATCCCTTAAGAATTGAGGCTCAAGATTATTATAATCTTTGGATTCTAAATACTTTCTAGGTAACTTTTTTATCCTTTCAGAACCAATGTCCCCCCTTCTAAATGAAAGACAAAATAGACCCAATATCAATGTGTGTGATCAAATCAAAGTAGGAGTAAAAGAAGCTTCTCTCTGAGTTGACCTTCACAATGAACTTCAATACTCAATGAGGACTCTTGACAATACAAATATTTATTTAAGAGATCTTTCTGTCACTCACTAGCTGTCTGCATACTTTCTTCATTGCCACCTTCATTTCTTGATTCCTGAATGTGTAGATAATAGGATTCAGAACAGGAGTGAGAACTGCATCAAAGATGGCCAGAAATTTATCCAGGTGTGTGGAGGGAGATGGCCATGTATAGAAGAATATCAAAGGACCAAAGAACAAGACTACCACAGTGATGTGAGCTGAAAGTGTAGACAGAGCCTTCGATGAACCAGCTGAAGAGTGTTTTAGAACTGTGAGAATGATGAAGATATAGGAGATGACCAATATAAAGAAGGAGCCCACAGAGATGAATCCACTGTTGGCTGTGACCATGAACTCTAGTTGGTAGGTATCTGTGCAGGCAAGTTTGATAAACCGAGGAAGGTCACAGTAAAAGCTGTCCAACACATTAGGACCACAGAAGGGTAAGGTTACTACAAAAGCCAACTGAACCACGGAGTGGATGAGGCCTGTCATCCAGGCACCCACTGAAAAGAAGATGCACATTCGTGGGTTCATGATGGTCAGGTAGTGGAGAGGCTTACATATGGCCACATATCTGTCAAAGGCCATGGCTATGAGCAGCACCATCTCCACACCACCAATTACATGGATGAAGAAGATCTGAGTAATGCAACCTCCAAAGGAGATGACTTTGTGCTTTCTGAAAAGGTCATAAATCATCTTGGGAGAAGTGACAGAAGACACACCCAGGTCAATGAAGGAGAGATTGGCCAATAGAAAATACATGGGACAATGTAAGTGAGGGTCAGTGGTTACGGTGAGTATAATGAGGGAATTTCCCATCATGATTGCCACATAAAACACAGAGGAGAATACAAAGAGGAGAAGTTCGATCTCCCAGGAATTAGTGAGTCCCAGGAACACAAACTCTGACACCACAGAGTGATTTGCCCCATCCATTTGCTTTGGTACCAGTGCCTCCTGAAGGAGAACAACAGGAGAGAATATAAATTATGATAATTATATTGGTAAACTGGACAGAGAGAAATCAAAGTTATGAAAGCCTATTTCCACTTTAGCATTAAAACCATTCGAACTTCCAATAGGTATGAAAAAATTGTCAACATCACTAATCATCTAGGAAACATAAATTAAGACTACAGTGAGATATTGTGTCACACCTTTAAAATGGCTATTATCTAAAAGACAAAAGATAAGTTTGGTGAGGCTTTGTAGTAAGTGAACCCTTGTACACTGTTGTCGAGAAAGTAAATTACTATAGCCAATAGTGAAAACAACATGGAACTTCTTTAAAAACTTAACAATAGAACTACCATATGATTCAGAAATTGCACTACTGGATATATAGTCAAAGGAAATAAAATAAGTATATCAAAGAGGTATCTGTACTTGCATTTTACTGCAGCATTACTCACAATAGCCAAGATTTGGAATCAATCTAAGTGTCTATCAATGCATGAATGGATAAAGAAAATGTGGCATATATACAATTCAGCCTTAAAAAAAGAAGGAAATCATGTCATTTGCAACATCATGAATTAACATGGAGAACATTATACTTAGTGAAATAAAACAAACACAGAAAGACAAATACTGCAAGATCTCACTTGTACGTAGAATCGAAAGAATTCATCCACAGTTCATCCAGGTAATAAAATCACTTGTACCCCCTTAATATTTTGAAATTTTTTAAAAAATAATTTTTTAAAATAAAGAATTCAAATCCACAGAAGCAAAGAGTATACTGGTGGTTGCCAGGAGCTGGTTGGGGACTGATGGAGAATGGGGAGATGTTGAACACAGGGTACAAAGTTTCAGTTAGAAAGGATGAAGAGTTGAGATCTATGATGCTTCAAGATGACTATAGGCAATAATAATGTATTGCATACTTGACAGTTATTAAGAGAATAGATCCTTGGCCGTGCGTGGTGGCTCACACCTATAATCCTAGCTCTCTGGGAGGCCGAAGCAGGCGGATCGCTCAAGGTCAGGAGTTCGAAACCAGCCTGAGCAAGAGCAAGACCCCGTCTCTACTAAAAATAGAAAGAAATTAATTGACCAACTAAAAATATATAGAAAAAATTAGCCAGGCATTAGTGGTGCGTGCCTGTAGTCCCAGCTACTTGGGAGGCTGAGGCAGAAGGATTGCTTGAGCCCAGGAGTTTGAGGTTGCTGTGGGCTAGACTGACACCATGGTACTCTAGCCTGGGCAACAGAGTGAGACTCTGTCTCAAAAATAAATAAATAAAAATAAAAAAAGAGAATAGATTCTAAATGTTCTAACTACAAAAAAGTATGTGAGATAATGAATATGTTAATTAGCTTGATTTATCACTTCACAATCTATACATGTAACAAAATATCACATTGTTCACCATAAATACAATCTTTATTTGTCATTCATACCTTAATAAAGCTGTGGCAGAGGGTAACAACCTAATATGCTCACTGATTCTGAAATTGTGATCACACGGAGAAGGTAGAGGCTATCACATGGAGCTCTCTTCCACTAAGTTATCTCTGCATTTAATACTCCTCTGGTTTCAGTTAGGGTAGTTGCCTCAATGTTCCTTATAAGACACAAAATTAGATAACTAGGTAACGGCAATTGAGCCCCCAAACCTTTCTGAGTTTTGCTTCAAGATTTATACAGCCTGGCTCTAATCACACAAAACGATTCACATTTTCTCAACTATTGTATCCACTCCAATACTACACCCATATGCTACCAAAGAAGCCCTTCTTTCCCACATACCACCTCTGAAAAATATTTATCTTCAAGGTTTATTAAATGTTTATCATAGCAGTGAGGTCATGCTTTGTATTACTAGCATTTATTTTCTTATCCCTTATATTTTAGTAAACTGGAAGCTTCTGGAAGACAGAAATTATGACTTATTCACATTTAAATTCTCTGAAGCAACAAAAAAGTGGTCCGCAGAGAGGAGCAGTTCCATGAACTGTCAGTTACCAGTTTGTATCAGGTTAGGTACCAAAATTGAGAGTGTTTAGAAACTCCTCTAGCAATTTAACATTATAGCAAGACTGAACTGTGTGATTTTATATTCTACTAAAGTATCAGTCAAAGAAGCATCGGAAAAAATACATATAACTAAGATAATATGAGAAGATAATTTGATAAGCACTGCCCTAGAGTACTTAGCACATGCTCTTAAAAGCTTAAACTATGAAGGGCATTTTGATACACTGGAAGGCATTTTTTTCAAGCCTCTATGTGAATATTTATCACATTTTACTGTAATTTCAGTTTTATTTAGAGAAGCAACATAGCATAGTGGAAAAATATAGACTTTCAGAAACCAAGATTTGTATCATGGTTCAGCCACTGACAAGGTGATATTAAGCAAGTTACCTAAACTCTTGAGCCTCAGTTTATATATTTATAAAATTGCAAATAATAATACTAATGTCTCAGGGTAAATTATAGGAGTAAAATAAGGTTTCATAATAAGGTATTCAGTGTGGTTTTTTTTTGTTTTTTGTTTTTTTTTTTTTTTTGAGACAGAGTCTCACTTTGTTGCCCAGGCTAGAGTGAGTGCCATGGCATCAGCGTAGCTCACAGCAACCTCAATCTCCTGGGCTCAAGCAATCCTGCTGCCTCAGCCTCCCGAGTAGCTGGGACTACAGGCATGCGCCACCATGCCCAGCTAATTTTTTGTATATGTATTTTTAGTTGGTCATTTAATTTCTTTCTATTTTTAGTAGAGATGGGGTCTCGCTCTTGCTCAGGCTGGTTTCGAACTCCTGACCTTGAGCAATCTGCCCGCCTCGGCCTCCCCGAGTGCTAGGATCACAGGCGTTAGCCACCATGCCCGGCCAATTCAGTGTGTATTAAACACATTAATTTTACTCACCATTTTAAACTTTAAGTATCCATGATGCAAAAGACAAGGCCTAACTCTTTGTCTTCTGTTGTGATTTATACTTTTTCTCCACCCATATAGAATTGACCAATCCTCCAAAACAGATTCCCAGACACTTAATCCTTTATAGATGAAGGAAATATTGGTAACTTGGGTTCCAAATGATAGAGTTATCAAATTAAAAAAGAATGTACAGATAGCTCCTAGGCATGAACAAGGTACAAATCTCAGCCATCATCATATATATTTCCTACTCAGTCTAAAAATATTGCATGTTCAACACCTCCCACAGCTCAAAGTTTCTGCATGTTTACTTTGTCAGAGAACCTTCTTTATACCTAAGTAAAATTCTGCCTCCTTTAATTTAAGACCATCTCAACTTTTACTTTCTATATTTGTGGGCAATACAAATAATTCTATTTATTTCAAATAAATTTTTTATATATATAAATGCAACAAACTAAGTTACCCTAACTTTCTGTTCCCAAAACATCAAAGTCAATACCTTTTTTATACATAAAGAGTAATAATATTTTTTATTTTTCATTTTTTTTATTTTTATGGATACATAACAGTACATATTTTTGGGGTACATGTGATATTTCAATACAAGCATATAATGTGTAATGATCGAATCTGGTAATTGACATAACTATTACCTCAAATATTTATTCTTTCTTTATGTTGAGAACATTCCAGATCTTCTCTTCTAGCTATTTTGAAATATACAATAAATTATTAACTATAGTTGCCCTGTTGTGCTACTGAACACTAGGTCTTATTCCTTCTACATAACTGCAGTTTTGTACCTATGAACCAATCGCTCTTTATCTCTCCCTCCCCATCACCTTTCCCAGTCTCTGGTAAACATCATTCTACTCTCTACTTCCATGAGATCGACTTTTATAGTCCCTTATATGAGTGAGAGCATACAATATTTGTCTTTCTATGCCAGGTTTATTTCAGTTAGTAATGTTTTACAGATCCATTATTGTTGCAAATGAGAGGATTTCATTTTTGGTAGCTGAATAATATTCGATTGTGTGTATGTATCACATTTTCTTTACCCATTCATCTGCTGATGGACACTTAGATTGATTCCATATCTTGGCTATTGTGAATAGTGCTGCAATAAACACAGGAGTGCAGATATCTCTTTGACACACTAATTTCTTTTCTTTTAGATATATACCCATATGTGGGATTGCTGGATACTATAGTAGTTCTATTTTTAGCTTTTTGAGGAAACTTCATATTGTTTTCCATACCAGCTATACTAATTTACATTCCTAATGACAGTGTACAAGTGTTCCCCTTTCTCTACATCCTCATCGCCATTTATTATTTTCTATCTTTTTGATAGTAACCATTTTAACTGGAGTAAGATAATATCTCATGGTTTTGATTTGCATTTCTCTGATAATTAGTGATGTTGAGTATTTTTCATAGACCTGTTTGCCATTTGAATGTCTTCTTTTGAGAAATGTGTACTCTGATCTTCTGTTCACTTTTCAATTGGATCATTTGGAGTTTTTGCTGTTGAGTGGAGTTCCTTATATATTCACTTGTCAGTTGAATAGTTTGCAAATATTTTCTCGCATTCTATAGATTGTACCTTTACTTTGTTGATTGGTTCCTTTGCTGGTCAGAAGCTTTTTAGCTTGATGGTATCCCATTTGTCCATTTTCACATTGATTGCCTGTGCTTTTGAGGTCTTACTCAAGAAACCTTTGCCCAGACCAATGTCCTAAAGTGTTTCCTCAATGTTCTCTTCCAGTAGTTTCATAGTTTCAGGTCTTAACCTTTAAGTCTTTTGCAATACTTTTTATATTTCCTCTTAGAATCACTTTCTGACTTATGTTTTACCTCCTTCCCAAAATTCTCATTTGTCAATATTCTTAAAACCCTTCTCCATTCTACTTATAATTTAGAAATAAAATTAATACAAGCACTCTAATTCTAAACCACTTAAGAAACCAGGAAAACAAAATAGATCTCATGGTAGCTTTATGTATTATTTTGTTTTTAAATTTTCCACATCGCATTTTTAAATATTATATACAAAATTATTTATTCAGCTTTAAGCTTTTTGGTCTCCATGTCTTTCATTTCTATTCAGCTGTTGACAAGACTCTTTTCCATCTTGCAAAGTTGACAAAATCCTTATAAATTTGATTCCCTTGTTACAGATGCAAATTGAGATAAAAATATAATAACCCTTGTTAAGTCATCAATTTTCTTGCCTGTTTACCAAGTGGCAGAAGATGAGAATCATTCATGTAATCATCACTGAGACTCAGTAATTAATTGCAACCTTTACTGAATACAAAACATTATAAAGCTATTTGACTTTTTCTAATGTCTCTCACATTTCACTAGGCACAATGTATTTCTAGCTCAAAGTCAAGGTGACTTAACCTTTTCTAATATGCCAATAAACTTTTTCATAATTATTCTCCTATGCTATTCAATTCCTTATTCTGGCTGCTACCTACTTTTCTTTAGGATGACACTTATTCTCCTTAGGATAAGACTCATATCATGTCCATACCAATTCCAACAGAAGAACCATGTCTGAGACTAAAGCCACTCTTCCCAATGTTAAATGTATTTCTCTCCTTCCATTTTACCTGTATAAAGACAACAGCATCTTCAGGGACTCTGACTGAGATATTCCTGTGTTTCCTGACATGAAGTGTCATATAATACCTTGCCAAAGGAATATATAAAGCTAATTACATAGATCTCAATAAAACAGTGACCAAATACTGCAAAAGCATGATCATTTATGAGCTCCTTTGCCCCTAGAGAATCATTTGCTTTGGCCAGTGCAACCAAAGGATATAAAAACTCATAATGAGACACTGGAGAGAAAAAGGGAAACAAATTGAAATGTTTTTATTTAATATCTTTGTACTACCATGTAGGATATTTTACAAATATTGGTAATTATCCATTATAAATAATTCCTAAAAATTAGTAAATATTAACTCAAAAAAAATAAGTCTAGTCACATGATTATCTCCAGAGAAACCAATGTGCTAAATCTGTAGTACAACACTTCATTTTTTACACTCATATACTGATAATTATGAATACGAACAAAAATTTAGTGGTCCAGAAGTTTATGCAAGGGAATGGAGCTTAAAAGTGAATCAAACAGAGAACACAGTGGAGCTACAATAGTGGACTCCATTCACAAGGAAATTGCCAAAATGACAGAAATGGAATTCAGCATATGGATGGCAAATAAGATGATTGGAATGGAAGAAAAAGTTGAAGACCAACAAAAAGAAGCCAAAAAAATATTTCAAGAAATCCATGAAAAAATTAAAAAGTCACTAGCAAAATAGACAACATAAGAAAGGGTATAATAGAACTTAAAGAAATGAAAGAGTCATTCAGGGAATTTCAAAATGCAGTTGAAAGCTTTAATGACAGGCTAAATCAAGGAGAAGAAAGAATCTCAGAGCTCGGAGACAAGCTTGGGTTTCAAACTCCTGGCCCCAAGTGATGCTCTTACCTCAGCCTCCCAAAGTGCTAGGATTACAGGCATGAGCCAACACACCTGGCTAACTAGTTTCTTTATTTGAATGATTGATTGTTTTATATTATTTTGCTCTCTCCACAAGAATGTAAGCTCCATAAAACAGAAACCATAATTTCTTATTCATTGTACCTATAGTGATGACTGGCCTATAATGGGAAGTCAATAATTATTAAATTTTTTGGCCCATTTGTCCATGAACAGTGGTAAATAAAAGTGGAATGGGAGAAACAAATAACTCTTTCCTTTAGTATCTCAAGAAATGAAGAGAAATGGGAAAATTTAGTAGATTTGGCATAAAATATTAAAATAAACATATTTAGTATCAACAAATTGGGATCTAAAGTATATTTGTAGATGACATATAGTTAAGTTCAAGAAATAAAAGAAAAGAAAGCACTGAAAATCATTTCACTCAAATATAACCATAAAAATTATGGTGTATTTCCTTTTGAATTTCCTTTTGTGCATTTAAAAATTATAGCATACACCATAGGATCACATTTTTCTCAGCCAGGCACGGTGGCTCACGCCTGTAGTCCTAGCACTCTGGGAGGCCGAGGCGGGAGGTACTGCTTGAGCTCAGGAGTTTGAGACCAGCCTGAGCAAGAGCAAGACCCTATCTCTACCATAAATAGAAAGAAATTAGCCAAACTACTAAAAATAGAAAAAAATTAGCCAGGCATGGTGGCATATGCTTGTAGTCCCAGCTACTCAGGAGGCTGAGGCAGGAGGATTGCTTGAGCCCAGGAATTTGAGTTTGCTGTGAGCTAGGCTGACGCCATGGCACTCTAGCGAGGGCAACACAGTGAGACTCTGTCTCAAAAAAAAAAAAAGGATCACATTGTTCTATCATCCACCTTGGTCACTTGACAATATGATATGCAATTCTTTCATGCCGATAAATATACTTCTTGCTTGTATTTCTTAATGGCTATAAGGTAAACCATTTTATAGATGCAGTTATATAGCTTTAGTCAATACTTCATTGCTGGACATTTATGTATTTCCAATTTTTAGTTATAAAGAACTCCTCTATGAACATTCTTAACATACCTCCTTATATATACATGGCTTTAACTAGTTCCTCATGGCTACTTAATAGAAATAAAATTATTGAATCAAAATGTATTTGCAAGGTTTGATTACATATTGTAAAAGTGTCCTTTAAAATGGTTAGGCCAAGCTAAATTCCATCATCAACAGTGAATGAGAAGTGAGAGTTGTTCCTACCCTGGCAAACAATGGATACATAATTAATTTGAATGTTTACAAATCTGAAATGTAAAAAAAAAAAATTTATCTACTGATTTTCTCTACTTTTTGTTATGAAATTTTACATTATTTACAAAATCTGTAACTTACATTTGAGTTAAAAAGCATAGTAAGATAAACACTTGTGAGCCCATCTATGATTATTTCTACTCTCCCATTTCTTATTTCTTTAGTGTGTCTCCTACTCAGAAGCAATCACTCTCCTGGATTTTGTGTTTGTACTTCTTTTTCTGTTATGGAAAGCAATTTTATTAAATAAATATATATCCGTAAGCCACATGTTCTTTAATTTTATTCCTTTGTAAAATCTACGTACATAGTTTCATTCTATGTGAACACTTTTGCTGTTTTGTTTTGTCCCCCAATATTATGTTTCTAAACTTTGTTCATGTTGTTGCACATAGCTATACCTCACTCATTGTATTTCTGTTTAATAGTCCATTGTGAGAATATACATGACTTATTTATTAATTCTTTTCTGATTAATGATTTACTAATTTGTTTCTAATAGTGACTACAGTATACATTCTTGTACATGTTTCCCAGTATGTATGTGCCAGAATTTTTCCAGGGCTTTTTCCTAAGAGCATCATTTCTATAATACAGGGAATGAGAATAGTAAACTTTTTATAATAATATCCAGTTGTATTCCAGAGTGGTTGCAATAAGTAATACTTCCTGCAGAGAGATTAATAGAGATGGCAGGCGAGAAACACCGCCAGACAGAGTGTCTCTGCAGAAAACACAGATTCTAGGAGAAATCAGAAGAAAGAAGCAAGAAGACGAGCATACATTGGGCGAGGGTTGCAAGGAGGGGTACCTGAGACCACGGGAGACTCCACAGGAGGAGGTTGTGGAGGAAAACTGGAAGCAGAGACCTCTGGAGCAGCCTGGAGACCAGTGGCAAGGGTAGGTATGGAGGTTAACATTCCCCTCCCTTGCATCTTGGAATGCTGGTGGACTCCCCAGTGGTTGGAGAGACCTGCGGACACCAGCCCAGAGACGGCCACCACCAGCGAGTGGTAACCCTGTAGCAAACGCAGCACCAGGCTCCCAACGCCCCTGGGGCACCTCCCGGTCCACAGACCCCACCCCCACGGCAGGCACCATATTGCCTCATTCTCCCCTCCCCGTCCCTATCCAAAGCTGGCCAGAGAGACAATATAGCCACCAGCCAGAAGGACCTCAAGGGAATGGAACCTTCCCTTTTGGGGCCCTACAGCTGACTGAGGGGAACTCAGACGGTGAGCTCCCTACCCACCAGCCATCCCAGGTGCTGCTGGCCCAGTGATCCAAGGAGAACAGGGCAGACCCTGAGGATGAGAGACATAGACCCAGCTTGGGCTCCCTGTGGGTGAATTGGGACTGGCACTCCTCTCCCTGCTGGTGATAGGAATTGAACTCTGGGGCCCAGAGGTCAGACCTGCAGGCCAGATCCCGTGCACCCAGGTCTCACATTGCCTGGGGCACAGAAGGGATATACACAAACAGCCTACTGAGGTGACTGTGCCTTCAAGAACAGATCAGCATCCTAGAGGGCAACCCTCTTCCCAAAGGGAGGCCATGCACCCAGACCAGGGGGCAATCCTGTGCAGGGAAGCTTCAGGCTAGCATCACAGTCAGGGGAGGCCCAGTGGGATGAGGTCTGGCCTGCTGGCAGAGGCCCAGGAGTAGCCTCGGAGTTGGGAAGGGTGGAAAGAAGCGAGGCCTGCTCCAGACTGCAGGTCTCAGACAGCCCAACCCCCACACGCAGACTTTCTGACTGAGCGGGGCCATTCCAGCCTGTCCCTGACAGCTTTTCCCAGAAGCAGAGCACAGAATTTTGACCCCTGCTAACGGCATTGGTGGTGACTGATGGCAGGCTTACCCAACCCAGATCCGCCCAGACTCACTCCCAGACCAGCCCTCACTGAGGGGGAGAAAAGGACATACCTGGAAGTCCCAGGGCCCCACCGACCACCCGAGGTGCCTCTTTACAGGAACATGAGCTGGTTACAGGACACAAAAACAACAGTGTAGCCTGTTCCTCCAAGCAAGTGCCACCTACTGACAGGGAGGACATTCTGAACACCTACTGTCTCATCATACAGGGAGTGGTCGAATCTCACCCACAGACACCAACTACCGGCTCAGAAACTAAACAAGGCATGTAAATACCCAAACAAAAACCTAAAGGAAAGAAACAACAACTGACCAACATGGGAAGAAATCAGCGAAGGAACTCCGGAAATATGAAAAACCGCATGGAAACCACACCCCCAAAGAGGACCACCAGCCCCTTAAAAACGGACACCAACAAAATCAGGCAACCAAAATGACACAAGAGGAATTTCAAATGTGAATCATAAGAAAATTCAACAACCTGCAAGAACAACACAATAACCAACACAAAGAAAACACAAAAAGACTCCAGGACCTGGAAGAAAAATTCACTAAAGAAATCAACGTAATGAAGAAAAGTTTAACAGAACTCCTGGAAATGAAGAATCAATTCAGGGAACTACAAAATAGAGTGGAAAGCCTCAAGAATAGGGGAGATCAAATAGAAGAAAGACTCTCAGAGATTGAAGATAACACCTTCCAAGTAAATAAATCAGTCACAGAGATAGAGCACAGAAACAAGAGAAAGAGCAAAGCCTACAAGAGATGTGGGATTATGTGAAGAAACCTAATGTCAGGGGCATAGGGTTACAAGAAGGGGAAGAAGACAACACTAAAGGGTTGGACAAGCTATTTGAAGATTTAATAGAGGAAAATTTCCTAGGCCTTGCTAAAAATCTCAATATACAAGTTCAAGACGCTCAGAGGACCCCTGGGAGATTCAGTGCAAACAGAAAGACTTCACGACATGCAGTCATCAGACTGACTAAAACATCAACTAAAGAGGCCCTTCTAAGAGCTGTAAGACGAAAGAAGCAAGTAACTTACAAGAGAAAGCCAATTCGAATAACACCAGACTTCTCTATTCAGACTTTACAAGCAAGGAGAGACTAGGGCCCCATTCTCACTCTTCTGAAACAAAACAATGCCCAGCCTAGAATCTTATTCCCAGCAAAACTAAGCTTCATATATGAAGGAGAAATAAAGACATTCTCAGATAAGCAAAGTCTCAGAGAATTAATCAAGACAAGACCAGCCCTTCAAGAAGTACTCAAAACAGTGCTACCCACTGAACACCATAATAAAAACTCAGGAATATAAAAACAACCACAACCCAAAGATTAAAGGCCAGATATTACAATGGCTCAAGAGAGAAATCAAAACAACAACATCCAACCCAACAGAATTAACAATAATCTACCTTACCTATCAGATCTCAATAAACGTGAATGGCTTAAACTCTCCACTCAAGAGACACAGGCTGGCCCAATGGATAAAAAAACACAAGCCAAGTATCTGCTGCCTTCAGGAAACACATCTAACCTGCAAGGATGCATATAGACTAAAAATAAAAGGGTGGAGATCAGTATTCCAAGCAAATGGAAGCCAAAAGAAGGCTGGCGTGGCAGTTCTAATTTCAGACGATTTCGTTTTTAAACCACAAAAGTAGTGAAAGACAAAGAGGGTCATTATCTAATGGTGAAGTGCACAGTACAATAAGAAGAGATAACAATTTTAAATATATATGCACCCAACTTAGGTGCACCCAGTTTCATAAAGCAAACCTTACTGGAGCTAAGCAAATTGATTCATAGCAACTCCATAATCACCGGAGATTTCAACAACCCACTCACGGCACAAGACAGATCCTCCAAACAGAAAATTAATAAAGAATAATGGACTTAAACAAAACTCTAGAACAATTGGGTCTGACCGACATTTACAGGACATTCTACCCAAAATCCACTGAATATATGTTCTTCTCATCAGCTCACGGGACATTCTCTAAGATTCACCATATCCTAGGACACAAAGTAAATCTCAAGAAATTAAAAAAAATAGAAATCATACCATGTATCTTCTCAGATCACAGTGGAATAAAAGTAGAAATCAACCGTAACAGAAACTCACATCTCTACACAAAAACATGGAAATTAAACAACCTCCTATAAATGATTACTTCATAAATGAAGAAATCAAGATGGAAATAAAAAACTTCTATGAACAAAATGACAATGGAGAAACAAGTTATCAAATCCTCTGGGACACAGCTAAAGCAGTTGTGAGAGGAAAGTTTAACTCCATAAATGCCTATAACCAAAAGTCAAAAAGATCACAAATAGACAATCTAATGAAACGACACAAAGAGCTGGAAAAAGAAGAACAGACCAGCCCCAAACCCAGCAGAAGAAGTGAAATCAACAAGATCAAATCAGAACTAAACGAAACTGAAAACAGGGAAGCTATTCAGGAGATTAATAAAACAAAAAGTTGGTTCTTTGAAAAAATACACAATATTGACATGCCATTGGCTAAGCTAATGAAAAGCAGAAAAGAGAAATCTCTAATAAGCTCCATCAGGAACAAAAAAGGAGATATCACAACTGATCTCAAGGAAATACAAGATATAATTTATGAATACTACAAAAATCTTTATGCACACAAACTGGAAAATGTAGAGGAAATGGACAAATTTCTAGAAACACACAGCCTCCCTAGCCTCAACCAGGAAGAAATAGATTCCCTGAACAGACCAATCTCGAGAGCTGAAATAGAAACAGTAATTAAAAATCTCCCTAAAACGAAAAAGCCCCGGTCCAGATGGTTTCACACCTGAATTTTACCACACTTACAAAGAAGAACTAGTACCTATCTTACAGAAACTATTCCACAACATCGAGAAGAACAGAAACCTCCCCGACACCTTTTATGAAGCGAATATTACTCTGATACCAAAACCAGGAAAGGATGCAACAAAAAAGAAGACTACAGACCAATATCCCTAATGAATATAGATGCAAAAATTTTCAACAAAATCTTAGCTAACCGAATCCACACGCTTATCAAAAAAATAATCCATCACGACCAAGTGGGCTTCATCCCAGGGATGCGGGGATGGTTCAACATACGTAAATCTATAAATGCAATTCACCACATAAACAGAAGCAAAAACAAAGACCACATGATTCTTTCAATAGATGCAGAAAAAGCTTTTGACAAAATTCAACACCCTTTCATGATACGAACACTTAAGAAAATAGGCATAGAAGGGACATACCTAAAAATGATACAAGCCATATATGACAGACCCATAGCCAACATCATACTGAATGGGGAAAAATTGAAAGCATTCCCACTTAGAACTGGAACCAGACAAGGCTGCCCATTATCTCCACTTCTATTCAACATAGTGCTGGAAGTCCTGGCTACAG
>VSMD01098898.1:0-10796 GCA_008750895.1 Mirza zaza
AAAAAAAAAAAAAAAAAAATATATACACACACACACACACACACACACACATATACAAAAAATTAGCCGGGCATGGTGGCTCATGCCTGTAGTCCCAGCTACTCGGGAGGCTGAGGCAGAAGGATCGCTTGAGCCCAGGAGATTGAGGTTGCTGTGAGCTAGGCTGATGCCACAGCACTCACTCTAGCCTGGGCAACAAAGTGAGACTCTGTCTCTAAAAAATAATATTTAAAAAAAAAAAAAAAACCTGGATTTAATTTTCTTCCTGATGTTTTTAGTTGGCTCCTTAAGTGAACAGACTTTTGTTGTTGTTCTTGCATACAAATTCTCTTTTGTATTATCCTTATGTGCATTATATTTCTACTGTGCAAAGATTTTTCTTTTTTTTTTTTTTTTTTTTTTGACAGAGTCTCACTCTGTTGCCTGGGCTAGAGTGCCTTGGCGTCAGCCTAGCTCACAGCAACCTCAAACTTCTGGGCTCAAGCAAACCTTCTGCCTCAGGCTCCCGAGTAGCTGGGACCACAGGCATGAGCCACTATGCCTGGTTAATTTTTTCTATATATTTTTAGTTGGCCAATTAATTTCTTTCTATTTTTAGTAGAGATGGGGTCTTGCTCTCACTCAGGCTCGTTTCAAACTTCTGACCTTCCACCCGCCTCGGGCTCCCAGAGTGCTAGGATTACAGGCATGAGCCACTGCACCCTACTGTGCAAATTATTAATGCTGTGTATCTCTCATTATTTTACTTCTTCCAAGAAAATTAAAATCATGGTATTCCAAAGACTAGAGATAATAAAACAAGCAGCTATGTAAATCAATGATTTGACTTAAGTTTCATTCTTGGCACTCTGTGATGCCATCCCAATTTTGACTTTTGGGTGCTCTAAGAATTTCTCACTGAGATGTCTCCTCTTCCCCCCTTTCCCACTGTAGGACAGGACTGTCTGGGAATGAGTCTTCCCAGCAATGAAGGACACCTAGACACCCAGACTTTGATCATCAAAGCTTTCAAAACGAAGTATTTTGGTTAAAGGGAGAAATGAGAAAGAAACAAAACTTTATCTGAAAAATGCAAGCCTCATATAAATTATCAGGACCAGAGAGACACAAACATGAGGCAGCAGTCATTTCCTACTCCCCATTTTGACCCTTGAACTAAGTAATCACCTGTAGAAACAGTTTGCTATGTGGACTCTATAGCTATAAATTAAACTAACAATGCCACACACGTGCTGGATGCCGTAACTCACACTTCACTGTTAAACAATGTAAAATGTATTGTTAAACAATAGCCAATTACCAATCAATGTCTGTGTAAATCAGTAAGAATTGCCGACAAACAACTTAACATTGGCCCACCTCTTTGTTCCCCTTTTGCCTTTAAAAACCTGCTTGTAACAAACACCAAATGGAGCTTGTAGCCAATGCTACTTGGGTCTGAGTCTTCTAGGCATTAATAACTTTCCTCACCCTGGCAGAGGTAAACTCTTTAAAATTGTGTTTTGTGCTTCAGTTTCTTCTTTTAGGTCAAAAATATACAAAGTGTTAGCATTTGGGGAATAAAACCAATAATGTTCTTGTCAATAATACCAACAAATTCACTTGAAACAAAGTTCCATTCGCTGTGGAAGGGATGAGTAAATCAGGTGACCCACAGCCTCAGACAGCAGCACGTGTCCCAGACTGAGGCACAAAAACCATATAAAAACCCTTTTAGCATAATATGAACAGAATATTAAAGGCAACATTAACTTACTAAAAAAAAGTCAAAACTGAGCAAACCTCTGCTTCATGATAAATAAATAGTTAAGCTACAAAAAATAATGAAAAGATTCAGGCTGGCAGTCACCTCTTGGTGAAGAAGAGAGATGAGATCAGGCAGCACACCAGAACTGCCCAAGGCAATTCTTACTATATATAATAAGGATATACAAACAACATTCTTATTACTTAAATTCTACATAAAACTATTCCAAGAATGCTCTTTGCTTCTGCAGACCATATCACATAATCCACATAGATTTTACAGCAAGAAAATAAGAATCTTACACTCATATCATGTAATAAAATGCTTGAATACTTGGAAAATTAGAATTATTTGGCAGAAATATTTCTCTCAGGAAATACTGCGATTTCCCCACTTCAGGCCTGAAGTGCAAACTGCTTTGTAGGTTCTTGCACCACTTTGTTGGTATGGGTTTTCCTTGTTTTTTGACATAGTTTTTCTCCCTTCACAAGTGTGAGAAAATCCAGAAAATGGAAATCTTTTCTGTCTTTTCCCCTCAATACCAGCATCAAACTAGCTGAACACCAATGTGTCTCCAAGAAATAAAAATTGGGGTTGCAGGAAGAAAATTTTAATGTCCCAAGGGGTTCGCTTTTTTAATGAAGGGTATACCAGGAGATTTCTCTCAGCCCTAGGGCATACAGCTGCTCCCCTGAAAGGCTCCATCCCCACACCTCAAGTTGTCTTCTGGGAAATGAGCCAGGGCTGATATTCACTAGACACTCCAAGAGACATGGCCACTGTGGGCATCTTGGGTCATTCCCCAGACAGTTCTAAAGGCTGGGACCATGAAAAGACAGGAGGGTGGCTGAGGACACATCACCCTGTAAAGTTTCCAAAGGAGAACCTCAACCCAAAGACATTCTGGTAAGGTGTGTGTGCCTAGGGAAGAAGGAGAGGCAAAATATATTTTTACAGGGGAGTGTCAAGTGAATATTCTCTGATCTCCTCTCGTGAAATGTTCAGAAACATAAAATAAATATTTTTGAAGTAGCTACCCACTGCTCGGTGAAAAAATGATAAAAAGTTGAAACACCGTGTTTATGGAAAGTAAAATAAAAGTCGAATAGTTGATAATGTTGTGAACTGGTGTGGGGAAGTTGGTGCTTGGGAATGTGAGAAAGGACTGGAAATTTAAAATTTGCAAGCCCTAGACAAGTTTCACCGGGGGAACAGTGTGGTGAATTTGAGAAACTGTTTGCCATACATTTGGAAAATGCAGGAGAAAACCAGACTCTGTGGAGTGTTAAAACAACTATTTAGGAGGCAGTTAGACTGAACTGAATCTAGTGCCCTGGGTTCCTAAGAAGGCTGAAATCTAACCCAAATGCATTTTTGTAAATTATCAACCGACAGAAATAAAATTTAGGCTTTACGAACTACTAAACCGCCAATTTAACTCTGATTACACAAAAAGAACACAGCCACCTGGATAGTCCAAATAAGGCAACGACATAACTGTAATCAAGCAATTACTGAATCCTCATGCACCTATAAAAAGCCTTTCCTCCAAGCCACTCCAGTGCACCCCAAACCACAAACCATGCCTGGGAGCTTCCTAATTAATAAATCGCTGTTTACTCTAGTAAACTTATATTTTAACAGTACCTTCATTCAATTTTTACCAGGAGAAAGGAGGGCCGGGGACCCCATGGACTGCAGCTCCTCCCACACAGGAAGCCGCACGCCGAGTGGAGATTCTTCCCTGAGGAGCCTCCCACGGCCACTGCACAACAGGGAGCGACGTGGGGCTGCGCCACAACGAGCTGCCAGAGAGAGCTCCGGCGAAGGCCGAAACCACAGGCGGGAACAGGACAGGACGCCGGAGTTCCGGATGCCGGCCCAGCCGCACTTTGTGGCCAGAGGCGGCTCAGGGCCGAGCTGCACCGGCGGGGACTCGTCCTCGGACTCCCGAGCTGACCCGGGAGGCCCAGGTTCCGCCACAGCCTGTTCCAGCCCTTCCGACTCTGCCGGGACACCCAGCCCCGCACACTCACCACTTCCCAGCTTCCGTGGTGTTCCGACATCCTCCCCACGGATTCTCCGGTACCTGCAGGTCACAGGGCGACAAGGCTCGGCAGAGCAACCTGGCCCTCTCCCAGCGACGGAGAAGGAGCAGCGAGCGCTGAGTAGGCGGGCGGACGCCAGCGACAAAGGCCGGGGCGGCATCCCGGACCGCCCCTTCCTCTCCCGCTGCTCGCTGATTCGCAGTTCCCACCCCGGCGCCCCTGATTGGATAGGGGGCCAAGCCCCTCCCCTAGGCCGCGAGTGACAGGGGGTGGGCTTCCACACTGTCGGGTCTGCAACCTGGGCTTCCTGTCTGCTCCGGGACCTGGCGCTGCCTGGAAGATATTCGCTTTAACCTTGTATATAAGGTTATATCCATTTATGAATAATAAATATATATGATATTCAAAATTGGAAACAATATAACAATAATTTTTAAATTTCCTATTTCATAACCTTACTTGCCTCTGGTCTTTTGAGGAGGCAGCTTGAGTTTTGAAAGGGGAGGTGATCTGCTCGAGCAGCAATGGCAGATAGAAATAAAGTATGAGCCACGTGTGTCATTTTAAATTTTCTGCTAGCAACATAAAAGAAAAACACGTGAAATTGTAATAATTTATTTAACTCAATATATTCAAAATATTATCATTACAATATGTGATTAATATACTATTATTAATGAAGCATTTTTCGGCACTAAATATTTCAAAATCACTCTGTCGTTTAAGTTTCCAGACCATCCCTATTCAGCTAGTGGATTTGGATATACATGTCTGGTTTGTCCACTTGTTTATATTAAGGTTGATCAATGGATGCAAGAAATGTCTGCCTTTTCCTTTCACATAATTGTTTAGCATTTATTGCTTAGTATTTTTCTAATTTCACTTATTTCACTGAGGGCTGAAAAATAGCAGTTTTCTAATTCTATTATCTCCTCTGCATGTAATACGTCTCATTCTTCTGTTAAGAATTGCATTTTCTAATGAGTCTTCATTACATTACATTAAAACTAGCTTACCAGAAAAGAAGAAAAATGATGTGGCCCCAGAAAACAAAGCAAACATATACATAATATTTTTCCTAACATTATTTTTTGCATATTTAATGGAATTTTGTACACTGTAGTTTATCTTTACTTTTTAGTTCAAACTGTCCATCTCAGGTCATTGAGAGACCCTTCACATTGCCTCCTTTTTCTTTATGCCATGAGGCCGTATGTTTTGAGAGCTCTCATATTTTTTGGAACAAACACATGTGTGCTTCCTTTTGTCTTATATAAGTTGCAAATAGATGTCTCATTTTTACTTCCTGCCATGCACAATATTCTGGTTTTATATTTATTTTGTGTACTTTATCAATTTTTTCTTTTATTAACATTTCTTGGTTTGAGTCACAGGCCAGATTTATTCTCACAGCTTGTAGAAATATTTACCAATACTTCTTTCTACTATTTGCATATTTTCAATTTTTTACCATTTACATTTCTCTTTTGTCCTGTATCTTATGCTAGCATGCAAAAAATGAATCCATTTTCATGTCCAGTTCTCAAACACCAAGTATTGATAAAGGTTTCTCCTCTGAAGTTTTTATTGCATAAAATTCTTTTATGAACTTTGGTAGACTTCTGAATTTTCTACTGTCCCGGTTTATTTACCTATTTTTTTATACCAGTACCACACTGCTTTAATTATAGAATGTTTTAATGTGTTTTAATTTTGTGTAGGACCAGAAACCCTCCTTGTTTTTCTTTCCTAGGGATTTTGGCTATTCTATATGTTTGTTTTTCCATATGCACTTTGCAAAATCATTGCTAGCTTAAAAAAAAAAAAACTGACAGAATCTATTTTGAGAGCAAATACAATGTTAAAGTTAGCTTAAGGATAAATGACTTCTCTATATTATTTAGTTTTTTTGGTTTTTTTGTTGTTGTTGTTGTTGTTGTTTTTTCTTGAGACAGAGTCTCACTTTGTTGCCCTGGCTAGAGTGAGTGCCATTGCCTCAGCCTAGCTCACAGCAACCTCAATCTCCTGGACTCAAACGATCCTACTGCCTCAGCCTCCCGAGTAGCTGGGACTACAGGCATGCGCCACCATGCCCGGCTAATATTTTGTATATAAATTTTTAGTTGGTCAATTAATTTCTTTCTATTTTTGGTAGAGACGGGGTCTTGCTTGGGCTGGTTTCGAACTCCTGACCTTGAGCGATCTGACCGCCTCGGCCTCGGCCTCCTAGAGTGCTAGGATTATAGGTGTGAGCCAGCACACCTGGCCTATATTATTTAGTTTTTATACCCAAGTACAAGAAGTAACTTTTCATTTGTTTGTCTTCATTCATATATTTCAGGAATGCTCTTATTATTTCACTCATCCACATTTTTTATTAGATTTGTTCCTAGGTAATTTTGTTTTATGTTTTAAAATTTACTATATATTATACATTTTATTGTATCTTCTCACACTTTATTCATAAATGATTGTGAAATATACATAGAAAGGCTACTGTGTTTGTACATCAATGTTATACTCTACTTGTTTTTTTTTTTTTTTGAGACAGAGTCTTGCTTTGTTGCCCAGGCTAGAGTGAGTGCCATGGCCTCAGCCTAGCTCACAGCAACCTCAAACTCCTGGGCTCAAGCAATCCTGCTGCCTCAGCCTCCCAAGTAGCTGGGACTACAGGCATGTGCCACCATGCCCGGCTGATTTTTTTTTTCTATATATATATTAGTTGGCCAATTAATTTCTTTCTATTTATAATAGAGACGGGGTCTCACTCTTGCTCAGGCTGGTTTCGAACTCCTGACCTCCAATCTGCCTGCCTCGGCCTCCCAGAGTGCTAGGATTATAGACATGAGCCACTGCTCCCGGCCCCTAACTATTTTTTTATTAGGGACTTTCTACCACTTACTTTGTGTTCCAGACATATAATCATATCATCTGCAATTTAAGTCTTACATATTTGTTGTCATTTCTTCTGCCACTTTCAATTTCTTTGGATAAAGATCAATGGAAATTTAATAAGTACCATATGCAATATTGTATTTTTTTAGTATTGTTTCTGAAAATAGTAGAAATCTACCTCGTATTTTCCATGAATATGAAAAAGGCTGTTTTGTCAAGTTTAGAAAGATCTGTTAATTCCTAATTTTAATGATTTTAAGTTATCAGTAATGCATGTTAAATTCTGCTAAATAGCCTTTTTTTCATCTGTGAATATAATAATGTGACTGCACTATTTGTCGGTATAAAAATAATGAACCTTATCAGTGGATTACCTAATATTAAATTTCTATAAAATTCTAGAGTAGTCTAGAATTACTGTAGAATTCAATATTATATAATGCATAATAAATGCATTTTGTCATTATATACTCTTTTAATAATAAATTAAGATTTGTTTGCTAGTATTTTATCTTACATATTTCTATGTGTAGGCAGAGATGAGATTTTTCTGTAATAGTCTATTTTGTACAACATTTGGAAGTTTTTGGTACCAATGTTCCATTTGATTTCCATAATTTAATTGGAAGTAGTACTTTCATTGTAGTGTTGTTGAATTAAATTAGAATCATTGACTTATATGATATTTAAAATGATCGCAGGCTACATTCTGTGGCTTATCCCTGTGAGACTAGCACTCTGAGAGGCCAAGGCAGGAGGATTGCTTGAGCTCAGGAGTTGGAGACCAGCCTGAGCAAGGAGACCCCATTTCTATTAAAAACAGACAAAAAAAATTGGCCAGGCACAGTGGCTCACACCTATAATCCTAGCACTCTGGGAGGCTGAGGCAGGAGGATCACTAGAGCTCAGGAGTTTGAGACCAGCCTGAGGAAGAGTGAGACCCTGTCTCTAATAAAAATAGAAAAATTAGCCAGATGTGGTTGTGCATGCCTGTAGTCCCAGCTACTCAGGAAGCAGAGGAAGAAGGATCACTTGAGCCCAGTAGTTTGAGGTTGCTGTGAGCTAGGCTGATGCCATGGCATTCTAGCCCAGGTGACAGAGCAAGACTAGGAAGGAAAGAAGGGAGGAAGGGAGGAAGAAAGGAAGGAAAAGAGAAAGGAAAGAAAAAAGAAAGGAAGGAAGGAAGGAAGGAAGGAAGGAAGGAAGGAAGGAAGGAAGGAAGGAAGGAAGGAAGGAAGGAAGGAAAATGACTGTAAAATCCCCCTGTTAAACTACTTGATCGTAGATCTTCATATGCATGAGGATTTTTTATAAACTTTTCTGCTCCTATCAATATAATATTGTTTAGACTTTCTCTTAATATCTGAACAGAGGTCTATACTAATAAAGAACCATTTCCTAGAAAAATCCTATATCCTTTAGTTTTCCAAATCAATATGGATTACGTTTTACTAATTATTCCTTAATGATTTTAATATAAATTTATGGTATCATATTCAATCTTCTACATCTAACCCACTGATGCATCCTTTTATTTTATTCATGTCATCTCATTTTTCTTCCTATGACTTAAATAAAGGGGCACCTCAGGGACACAAAATTAAGAAATTGTTAAATTTTGTGTAAAAGACCTTCTCGGAGGCCGGGCGCGGTGGCTCACGCCTGTAATCCTAGCACTCTGGGAGGCTGAGGCAGGCGGATTATTCGAGGTCAGGAGTTTGAAACCAGCCTGAGCAAGAGCAAGACCCCGTCTCTACTATAAATAGAAATTAATTGGCCAACTAATATATATATATACAAAATATTAGCCGGGCATGGTGGCGCATGCCTGTAGTCCCAGCTACTTGGGAGGCTGAGGCAGGAGGATTCCTTGAGCCCAGGAGTTTGAGGTTGCTGTGAGCTAGGCTGACGCCATTGCACTCACTCTACCCTGAGCAACAAAGTGAGACTCTGTCTCAAAAAAACAAACAAAAAAAGACCTTCTCGGGGCAGAATACAGTCAAACGTACAACATGTGCTTCACTTCCAGTCCCGCCTGTGTCCGGCCTCAGCACTTACACGTGACACCCTGTCTGCCTCTAAGGATCATGGGGAAAAAGAGCCTCCTCCAAACACTACAATGGCATCCTTGGAGATGCTGATTAGGAACCTGCCATTATTGAGGGGATACGTGATGAAGACAGATTTTTACAAAAATATTCTCAGCTCCAGTAGTGTGCACTGTCACTGCCACAACAGACGAAATGGTGCTTGCAGTTCTGTGAGGCAGTGGGGTCACAGGATGGTGAGAGTCTACCTCAGGGTTTTCCTGCTTCCCTTCCACATGTACACTGACTGCCAAAGCTGTCACACTGAGAACACAATCCTGAAAGTAGAAAGGAGTCCGGGGAGTATTTTAGGTTTCAGTCTGAAAGGCAGAGTTAGTAAGGGAAGGAGGTTTATCAAAAGTCTGGGTAAGTGTTCATGTCTAGAAAAGGGATTATTCTGGATGTAAAACTTATCCATTGCCAAATACACTCTGGATGGAAAAATAATTTATGAGGCAAGGGCTGATCACTTGAAAATAAACTGTAAGTCCAAGACTCTATTTTTTCCTAATATATTTTAATCCATAGTGATGGCAATTAATGTTATATGTTAGTAAATTGGAGCTGACATTTAATTCTCAACTTCTCATTCTGAAATTAATCTCCTCTACTTAAATCATAGACACTATTTTCAGGAAAATAAAAATATTTCTTCAAAATCTGTAGGCAGGCTGGGCATGGTGGCTCACACCCATAATCCTACCACTCTGGGAGGCCGAGGTGGGCCAATTGCTCAAGGTCAGGAGTTCAAAACCAGCCTAATCAAGAGCGAGATGCCCGTCTCTACTATAAACAGAAAGAAATTAATTGGCCAACTGAAAATATATAGAAAAAATTAGCCAGGCATGGTGGCACATGCCTATAGTCCCAGCTACTCAGGAGGCTGAGGCAGAAGGTTTGCTTGAGCCCAGAAGTTTGAAACTCTAGCCCTGGCAACAGAGCAAGACTCTGTCTCAAAAAAAAATCTGTATGCATGTGATGATAATTAAATGGAACTATAATGCAATGATCAACTGCTGTACAGAAACCATGTCTTAATGACAGTAGCTAGAACATAAGTGTCTTTTGTTTAATGTTGGATGTATGCTGTACTTTATATTGACAGTACCTGTTTTGATAGAATATCTCTGTTGTCTGTTGATTATGTTGACGTTATTTTCTCTGTTGAAGTGACGGAAGGTGCATTTAAGGAAAAAGTTGCATCGTGAATTTGGGTTTCAGATTGCAGAAAAAAAATCAAGGGCTTCAACATTTTTTGTTTCAAAAATGTTGCAGTGAAAAAAAAAGAGAAGATGGTGGATGAGAAACACCGCCAGACAGAGTGTCTCTGAAGAAAAGACAGATTCTAGCAGAAATTAGAAGAAAGAAGCAAGAAGACGAGCCTACATCGGATGAGGGTCGGCAGGAGGAGTACCTGAGACCACGGGAGACTCCACGGGAGGAGGTCGCGGAGGAGAACTGGAGGCTGGGACCCCCGCAGCAGCCCGGAGACCAGCGGGAAGGGGAGGTGGATCTGCCGTTTCCCCTCCCCTGCATCCCGGACTGCTGGTGGCTCCCCAGCAAGCAGAGGGACCTGCGACAACCGCCGCCAGTGAGCGGTAAGCCAGTAGCGGACGCGGCGCCAGGCTCCCAACTCCCTCGGGCACCTCCGTGTGCACAGACCCGAGCCGCGTGGCAGACGCCATATTGCCTCCTCCTCCCCTCCCCCACCCTACCCTCGGCTGCCCAGAGAGACAGAGACAATATAGCCACCAGCCGGAGGCACCTCCGGGGAACGGGACCTTCCCTTTTGGGACCCTACAGCTGACTAAGGGGAACTCAGACTGTGAGCTCTCTGCCCGCCAGCCCTCCCAGGTGCTGCTGGCACGGTGATCCCAGGAGAACGGGCCAGAGCCTGAGGTTGAGAGACATAGACCTGGCTTGGGCTCCCTGTGGATGAATTGGGGCAGGCACTCGTCTCCCTGGTGGGGACAAAGTTTGAACTCTGGGACCCAGAGGTCAGACCTGCAGACCACATCC